>SDVV010006811.1:0-18176 GCA_016164225.1 Gammarus roeselii
TCTATATATATTCATGTTGATTTCAAAGCTCTGTATTTGTGCAAAGTGCTGTGTGGGTCAGGTGTAAATAGGTAAGTTTTTCCAACAGTCACCGATGCAACTGATCCAATACCTTTTAACTCATTGAGGTAAATTTGCTCACCTCGCATATCGGTCCCTTAATATGTCCGGCCCGGAACTTATAAGGAATGCATGACAGAGACTCTGTAACACACCTAGGCCCACACATACACTGACACCCTGCGCTACCCGCCGTATTAAGCGGATAATCAGAATAAGGAATTGTTATTATTTGTTATATCAACTATTCCCATGTTTGATCTCAATGTTGTGTGTCATCGGAATAGAGTGCGCATTTATTGTCTACATTAGACATCCTTTAACAGTTATTTGGTTGTGACATGTTCCGGAAAGTTGTGCACTTGAGTTCGTTGAGCCTCGGATGTAAGATGCGGTTACCGTTCATACTCGGTCACAAGTTGTCAGTTACACTTTGCAATGAAATCATTAGAGCTACTCAATCTGATTTGATGGTCTTAGCTTAGCATTATACGTATTTTTTATTTTTTTCCCTCCATTCACTCTCGTGGTCCTCCAGACCCAGAAAGCCCCAACCAGGAAGAACCTTCTTCCCGTACTTCCAAGTGTCCTGACTCCGAGCCATTTAACATCATTAACTAATTAATTACCAGCCTGAGCCCGCAGCGCCAGTCGGCCGAAGACACTGATTGGAGAACTTAGACCCGATCTCAGATTGTGAGTGATTTGATCAGGAGTAAGTGATCATTACACTTGGTGGGAATTGAAGTTTCTTCTACCGTTGCTTCGTTTAGAGTTCTAATTTTATCTGTTTGAGTATGAGTGAATGGTCGCATCTATGGGAAAAATATAGCACTGAACTCATATCAATAGGACTTTTTTCATATGCAATTGAGTGTGTGTCAAGTTCAGCAATGTTTATCTGGGGAAGTTGTTTGCAGATGTAGGCACTGTAAATATTTGGAGGCATATTGTCATGAAACATAAATATAATATTACGCAAAATGCCAAACAAAAGTTAAAACCACATAGAAATTGTATCCAACACATTTGATAGTAGATAAATCCTACATGATGCGGAACTTTTGTGTTCTATTCTAAAGAAATTGAGATCTCAAATTTATGGCACAAAGTCTTGATCTACGGTTGAAGCTTCCTTAGTTGATGTTGGTTAGCGACGCTCCAGAGTCTGAAATTTGACTGATTAGTGTATGGCCTTAGCATAAACAACTTCTCGTTCGCTCATCCGAGAAAGTTTTTTTTTGTGGATCAATGGTGAAAACTGATACGCAGTCACAAAATAAGAAACCTTTTTTTTTATGTGTATCACTAAGCTCATGGCACATGTGGATCTTGTACGGCTTCATTTTTAGTCGCGTACCAAGCTTTTAATTAGAAGTGCACGTGCTTAAGTCATGTTTTTTAGCAGCTGCTCCTGCTTCTAAAAATCTGCCATTGTTATGAAAGTCTTGCGTTTTTTGGGGCTGCACCGTTGAAATTCTAATTCTTCTTGAAATTTAGTCGGCACGATTGAAAAGATGAGATTAATATTTGGTCTTCTCTCTTCCTCTGATGTTATACCTCATATTAATTTTTTACTGGTCAGTGGATTTTTTAACATGTAAACATACCTGAGAGACAAGATATGTTGATTATTAACTTATCCAGGGATTAACACATTTCACAGCCTATGTTATGTCAAAGATTGAGGAAATAGTATTATGAATAGTATCATAGATGCGAGAGCATACCAAGTTTATCAATAATTCATGAAGGCTCAAGGTTGTTGTACGCAATATTATGTTTCTGAATGTGCTAACTGGCATTCGGTGTTTGTTAGCACAAATAAATGATGACTCACCTTGCCAGCGTAGCCACCCGTCCGTGATGTTCTTTAAATTTAATTGAATTTTGCAAATTCCAAAAAGGTAATTGTTTTCTGGAAAATTTACCAAATGCAATTCAAATGCATTTTGTAGTGAAATGAGTCAGCTTTATTTCATACTCAAGCAGTTTGTCAAAAAAATTGTATGACAAAATACTATATTTTAATACTTATAATAATAATAATAATAATACTATTAATCATAATAATAATATTAATCAAAATATTAATAATAAATGGTACAGTAATGGTTACAACAGAAAATAAGTTCAACATAAAAACATTTTTACAAATACGTAAAAAAATATCACCAGACCAAAAAAAAGGCACACGTGGAGACAGATCAAGATCGAAATACACGACAACAATTTACAGATTAAATTTGCGACAAGCGTGCTTAAAATACTTGTTATGTCCCTTTCCCACATGAATATGTATGCAATAAACGATGTTGGAGAGGTTTATTTTAGAGTCACCTATCAGTGAACATCATCGGGGTCGCATCTCAACATGACAGCCACCCGCATGTAGTCAAACATTATTCATATTAATGTCGGGATCTTCCGGCACATGCAGTATTCTGTCCCATCTTTGTTTAAGTGGAGATAGTTCGTATCCCTCATTGTTACATGCTGCCTCCAGGAAGGGATTATTCGAGTTTTCAATTCATTCCTGGAGGCTGTATGCACTTTTTCTTGCTCGTACTTTCAGGCAATCAACATCATATTCTGAAAATACTAGGCTAGCACCAGTACTTCTTGAGACACCCACCAGTCTCCTGAATATGTCATTGTATGCTACTCGCAGTTTGCTCATAGTACCCTGTTAAATTTACACAGAAATGAGGTGCAGTATAAAGGATAACAATACGTCATAAAAAGCTGCAGCTTAACATCCGTTGTACAAAAGTTGATTTGTCTTATTTTTCCAATCGCATTTTCCTTCCGGTGTTGTGTTGTTTAGTGGTATCATCATTACCACACCGGTTATTTGTTATTAATTGCGCCAAGTAAGGGAAACTGTCCACATACTCCAGCGGGGTCCCGCTAAGTACCCCGTCCGTTCTGTACTGGAACCTCTGGTTGGGTGGTTTCACTAGCATACACACTGATTTCCTGGCATTGTACTTGATGTCTAGTTTCACGGCCTCAGTCTCGCATACATTTAGCATCGTCTGAAAAGCATCGGCTGTGGGGCCAGAAGGACTATGTCGTCTACATAGCTAATCGCGTTAATCACGACTTAGAGAAAGTCGGTCATGTACGTTGTCTACATACACATTGAAAAGAGGGGCGAGAGTGGGCCTCCTTGCCTTATACCATTAGTTGTTCGAAACCTATATGACAATGAGCATCCCATCGTAATACACATTCCTGCTGCTGGTGCCAATACTTTAGCAGCATAACAGTGTGAATTAGCGCCCCTCTTTCAAAATGTGTTTCGAACAGTGCCCAGTGATTGACACAATCAAATGCTTTTTTAACATCCAAAAAAACAAAGGTATATAGGTGACCTTCCACTGACAAAGTAATTAATCGTCTGCTGAGGCTTGAACCCAAATTAGCTAGGGGTTGTTTTCAGACAGTCGCCAAACCTGTTTTGGATAACTATTTCTAGTAGCTTTGATGCAGCAGTAGCAATTGATATTGGTCTGTAGTTGCCTTTATCGGCCGCACATTTCGTCTTCGATTTTATGATAGTTGTACAACAACATCCATTAGTAACTTAGGAAGGTAATTAGGTTTAAGGCAACCAGTGAAAAAAATAGACGTGAAATGAAGTAGTTGAACAGGACCATTACATGAATACTTCCGCAGATACACCATCCTTTCCCACAGCTTTGCCATTTTTTTATTTATTGACAGCGGTCCTAAGTTCCCACATTGAAATAACAGCGTCATCCCTATCCCGATTGAGGGCCTCATTAACAAAATTCAAGTCAGTGTCGTTGTTGACACTGTTCGTTGATAACAATATTGTATTACCGCTTAGTTCCTGTAAACGCAGAAAAATTCAATTGATTTTCAATCGGAAAGCTTAAGACCATTTAACGTCTAAATTTACTCTGACAAATTATACTTAAACAGTAAAGAAAATTTATGTATGAACATTCACATCAAATGTCATGATCAATTTAAGACTGCTTGCACATTTATTTTCTTAACGTACCCATTTCTACACAGGAGATTCTATAATTCGACTTGTATCATAGTTACTCCTGATTGTAATTGATAATATTCTGTGCCCAGATATTTCATTTGAGATGAGAGACTTGGATAAAGAAGTGCACCGTCCAACTTGCAATTGGGTTTTTCGATAGTAAAACATTTTCTTCAGCCATTGTTCAATATTGTGGTATTTTTTAGTATTTCCTGAAACGTAGTGTTAAATCCAGAAGCCTCGATATTCCCGACTTATCATTTATTATCATGATCTTAGTCTGGTGAGTCAGATCAAGCGCGTCGCAAAATATTCCAAAGTTCATTTCAACACCGACGTAGGTCACTTCTCCAATGCCGGTGGCCTTGCGACCCTTTAAAATGATGCATGGATCTGACTGAGCGTCTTTCTTTTGTTGAATGACCTCCGCGCGGCAGCTGCGGGATTGTGGCTTATTGCAAGGTATTAATGGACGGCGACATTGCGGTGAATGGCAATGACCCAATGCGTACAACATCGCATCTAATGGCAAGTAAATAAGGGACTGCAAAATTTGCCGCTTATGGCAAGAAATTGAGGGACTGCATCAAGACGATTATGGGTAGGAACGAAGTGGGGAGCAATATTGCGGCTGAGGGGCTACAACTATGGAACTGCAACATTGCACCTAATGATAAAGAAATAGGAGTGTGCAACATCACTCATATAAAATAGTAGTTGCACTACATTTATGTGTAAACTCCTTCCAGTGGTACTTCAGGTTGAAGTAAGCAAGAAGCCTGATATTACAACGAAATGACCTCTCCGGTCGGACACTACACATCAGATGAAAACGCCTCGTTTCTATTGAAAAAATTCTTCTTGATAATCGTCCATCTTGTTAATTATTAAATAGCAAGAACTAAACGTCAACTGCAGTTTCTGTTCAACAAACTGAAGAAATGCTATTATTTCTTCCAGCGGTCAATTCTGGGCTCATGGTCCGTTTCAATTTAATTCTGTGAATTTAAAATATCTTACGTTCAATCTCGTGGATGAAATATGCCATAGGGCGACCACACGACTTGGAATGATTTCGATTTATTGATTTGACGTGTGAATTATTTGACAAATCCACTCGTGACGAGTCGAGTTGCAGTGGCATGAACAGTATATTCAGTGCAAGTTTTTTTCTAGAAATTATCTCATCTCCTGAGAAAGATAGACGTTGAAAGGTGCTTAGAAATGCGACTGATTTCCATTTGATGTTCTGCCGACTTATCTGGTGAAATTATTTAAGCCTGGACTGCCCCTACAATCAAGCACCAAACGTAATTATTTTTATAAGTTAGCCTTGCAGAAAATCATATAGTTTTTTAGGGCCCACAGCAGACGCATTCAGCCACAAGCCTAACAATTAAGAATTTACAATCGGTAAACAGTCATTATCGTAATCAATTTACAATTATATCACGTACGTAACAGAGTACGTTACTTCTCCTTTTCGTTGGATAACAAGTTGTAAAATATAAAATAATTCATTCAGATTAGGAAACATTTTGTAATTGGGAACTGCAATTGTCGTGCTTTACCAGCGATATTGTGATTCACGTCGTGTTGGCTGCCATTAGTGCTGGCTAAGGACGATATAAATGACAATGACGTTATTGATCGATACATAACCTGTCCTGTCAACCATTGACGATGATTTCTCTTACACACAATACGGATTCATACTATTTCATTATATGGACCGGAAGTGATTATATGTTTAGTTGATAAGTGAAAACTTTAAAAAGACGCTCTAAAGGCATCCATACTACAAGTTCGAAATCCTTGGTCATCCAATCATATTACTAATATGTTAATTTAATCTAGCGGACCGCGTCAAATTACACTAATAAACGGCATTTGAATTAACCTTCAACAAACATTTGTAGATTTGAATGAATCGTCGATTATTGTGATAGCCAACGGGGAATGCTGTACCTGTCGAGAAAACATACCAATATTCCGATATAAATGAATTGTGAATAGCCACGCTCAAGTTTGAATGTTCAAAATATGAACAGTGTAGCATTTTCTAGTAAACTGCAAGCTGACGCAAGAAATAGCATTGGTCGTCATTGAAGCTTGTCCTGACTAACAGATGGAACATTTAATATTGGCCGTCTTCAAAGTTTATCGTGACAAACTGACAGAAAATTGAGAATTGGTTGTGCCTTCAGGACTTGTCAGGACGAACTGAAGAAAGACTGACTATAGGTCGTGCCTTCAGGGCTTGTCAAGACGAACGGACGAAAGACTGACTATAGGTCGTGCCTTCAGGGCTCGCCAAGACGAACGGACGAAAGACTGACTATAGGTCGTGCCTTCAGGGCTCGTCAAGGCGAACGGACGAAAGACTGACTGTAGGTCGTACCTTCAGGGCTTGCCAAGACGAACGGACGAAAGATTGACTATAGGTCGTGCCTTCAGGGCTTGCCAAGACGAACGGACGAAAGACTGACTATAGGTCGTGCCTTCAGGGCTCGCCAAGACGAACGGACAAAAGACTGACTATAGGTCGTGCCTTCAGGGCTTGCCAAGACGAACGGACGAAAGACTGACTATAGGTCGTGCCTTCAGGGCTTGCCAAGAAGAACGGACGAAAGACTGACTATAGGTCGTGCCTTCAGGGCTCCTCGAAACAAAGTAATGTCGCAGCTCTTGTCATCTGTGGCAACATGACTAGTAATTATTGTTCTACAGCAAATAACAACCGATGCAAAAAATCCCCCTGCAAGCTCCAAGAAGAACTGTTATTGCTTAGTTCTCATGGGCCAGCTTTGGTGTTCGTGAGAGTTGAGGGAAGCACATTCACAATTGAATAGTTAGGCGATAAACAAGCTACTGCCGAACATGAACGAAACTTAGTTCTTTGAACCGCTTTCAGTTGAGTTTCGATTAAGTTAGTTCCTCTTCAACTTACATCATAAACAGCCTTCACTGGCTCCCTTGGCCCTGCCATTATAGACTGCAATTGCCTCATAATGGCATGTGTTCCCTCGTGCATCCCCCGAACGTCTGTATTGCTTGCGTGCGCTCTAGTGCTTATTTGCCCTAGCTGTCTGTCAATTCATTTGGACAGTTTTTCGTTCGTCCGGATGTCCTGTACTGGTGTCTTGATTCGAAAGGAAGATCTGTTATTCAGTTGTCTGTCAACTATCAAGATGATACGGAGACATAGTAAATCCAACGTTTGAAAGGCGAGGATTATGCTCTCCTTCGTGTGACTTTATATAGTATATTTCCAAACTTATTGAAAGTAATTTTCTTGGGATGTCTAAAGACTTCACAGTGAAACAAATAGAGTAAAGAAATATTTCATTTTCATCTCTAGAACCTGTCATTGCATGCAAATAAATGTTTTGTATCGGTTTCCGATTAGTTTATGTTCAGTAATAGCATTCTCATTGCAATTTTTGATCAATCAGCTTTTCCTAAGTAACGCCACAAGGGAAACTTGCTAGGATGAAAAAAGATTCAATGTCCTGATAAAACCTTTCCTAGTTTCTGTCTTCATTCTGTATTTTTTTCAACGCTTGAAGTAATTATTTTCATGAATGATTTTCTTGTACATTTAATGAATGACGGAACGCTAGCTTGCCTAATCTTTTCCTGTCTCCACTGCTCCCTTAACTGTTCAAATGATCGTGCCCCCTGAGCCCATCAGATGCCAGGAAGAAGCCTGTAATTTACTAAGTAATTCTCTGCTCACCTCTGGTCGCTCCATTGTTCCATGTCGTGTGGCCGTGACAAGCTGGATTAGTGTTCCAGTCACATATTCTTACACGAGACGCAAGGGAGGGCTATAATGACCAGGGGATTAGAACAGCTTTGTTAGTTTCCTAACACTTCATACAGCTTTCTCTGGAAGAGAAGTGTGAGGGCAAGAATATAGATTTTATCAGTACAGTTTCAGTAGTGACAGCGCCTAGCGGTCAGTAGTGACAGCACGTGGCTGTGCATTATGACGGTTTGATGCACTGGAGTACGCGCGTGTACACAATTCTCAACAGTAATAGCAACTGTACGTGCAGTCTGACGGATCGACGGACTTTCATTGTACGGCCACATCCCTGAATAAAGTAATAAGGCTGGCAAAGGTGTAATAAGGCTGGCAAAGGTGTTATAAGAATAAGGCTGGCAAAGGTGTAATGAGGCTTGCAAAGGTCTAATGAGGCTGGCAAATGTGTAATAAGGCTGACAAATGTGTAATGAGACTGGCAAAGGTGTAATGCGGCTGGCAAAGGTGTAATGAGGCTGGCAAAGGTGTAATGAGGCTGGCAAAGGTGTAATGAGGCTGGCAAAGGTGTAATGAGAATGGCAATGGTATAATGAGGCTGGCGAAGGTGTAATGAGGCTGACAAAGGTGTAATGAGGCTGGCAAAGGTGTAATGAGGCTGGCAAAGGTGTAATGAGGCTGGCAAAGGTGTAATGAGGCTGGCAAATGTGTAATAAGGCTAGCAAAGGTGTGATGAGGCTGGCAAAGGTGTAATGAGGCTGACAAAGGTGTAATGAGGCTGGCAAAGGTGTAATAAGGCTGGCAAAGGTGTAATGAGGCTGGTAAAGGTGTAATGAGGCTGTCAAAGGTGTAATGAGGCCGGAAAAAGTGGAATAAGGCTGGCAAAGGTGTAATGAGGCTGGCAAATATGTAATGAGGCTGGCAAAAGTGTAATGAGGCTGGCAAAGATGTAATAAGGCTGGTAAAGGTGTAATGAGGCTGGCAAAGGTGTAATGAGGCTGGCAAAGGTGTAATGAGGCTGGCAAATGTGTAATGAAACTGGCAAAGGTGTAATAAGGCTGGCAAAGGTGTAATGAGGCTGGCAAAGGTGTAATGAGGCTGGCAAAGGTGTAATGAGGCTGGCAAAGGTCAAATAAGGCTGGCAAAGGTGTAATAAGGCTGGCAAAGGTGTAATGAGGCTGGCAAAGGTGTAATGAGGCTGGCAAAGGTGTAATAAGGCTGGTCGATGAGTGAAAAATGAGTCATGACCGACTCGAGAGGCAGTGAAAACAAACACAACAAAAGATTGTATTCGAACGAGGCTTAGAAATACATTCGAGGTACCGATACTTATTTTGTCTCTAGCGAATATATCAGTCTGTTAAGAACTACCCTGTAATGCGCTGCCCTGCTCTAGGTCAATTTATGCCTGTGTATCGTACGAAAGATGGCGGGGAGATTGGGGGCTCCTCCCTCTGTGTCAGACGAACTTAGCCACCCTCCTAAATAGGGGGAAGCGACTGTATGTATATGTCTATACATACTGTACGGAAACATCGCTGTATTGCTATAACGGTTCAACCACCTTAATAATTTTAATCCAGTTGTAGACATCGTGCAACAGAGTAAGCGATATCGAACCCGGGCAATCGCGTTGAGGGACGAACGCTCTATCACTGAGCCACGCAATCTGTTCGTATTCCGATAGTTGTCGTTCTTTATTCGGATGCTAACTATCGGAATAAGAACTGCCTGCATTTGATTGAACATTCGCATAAGATTTGATAAGGATTTCCTGACTCACACGTGTTAATATGACGAATCCTGAGCGAATATTTGATCGAATATTTGATTTTACCTGAGCGAATATTTGATTTTACCTCGAAAGGCGTCAAACAAGCATTTAGGGAGTCAGTGTAATTGTTCGCTATTGTGTCCTACTCGACTTGCTCTGTTTACAAAAATGGGAATTAATTTACTCATTAACGGAACACTTAACAATAAACCAGCATCATTCAGAGCGTAATACATTAATTATATTTCCGGACCTCATTATTTTTTTTTATATTGTTCCGGCAATGGCTGATACCGTTCACCTATGACGAATGTATAAAGTTTTTTTTTATAATGCATGTACACACTATTTTGCTCCTGACAATGTTATCAATTGCTTATTTATCTAAATAGTAAGCTGCTCTTTATTTCTAAGAGCATGCAAGAGCAGCTTCTCTGTCCGATGGAAGTATCTGAAACTTCAACCGAGCTCGGGATTAGCCTTTTTCACGAGAAGCAGGGCCTGACTTTGATGGCAGAGCTTAAACCAATCCCTGACCGCCCTGTTTACAATTATCTTTAGGTTTGGTGAAACAGACGTAACTTTAGCACCGGTCCACCGTATCAACTGTGTGGGGACGTAATATACTTCATTGGTTCAAGTTTTATCAGCGCCTCGTAACCAGAGTTATGATAGAAGCGGTTGGGACAGTTAAGAACTTTGATCGAGCTGAAAAGCGTAATTTTAATAAAGATGTCGCTTCAATGGGATTGGTTGGTGAGGTTGGGTTAGTTAAAAAGTAATCGTGTTGATAAATGCATCCATATTCATATTTCAATAAATAAAATACGAAACAAGGTTGTATGATTTAAACTATTCCAGAGCGGGCACTCACAGTATGTGATTTATGTATTAAGATTATTCGATCGAATCTAATTTTACTTCATGACTTTCTTCCCACCCCTATGCCGGTAACTTATTAATATATTATTTTGTCTTTAGTACTGTTGCGCACCTCGTCTAGTTCTCACATTTCATCTCCTCTTTCTCTAACCAACTCCTCATTACAATCATTCTCTTTTCCTCATTCTTTTCTACTTGCTATTTATTTCCTGTTATTCCCTCTTTCCCCTCCCTCAGGACCTCTTTTCTAACTACACTACCATTATCCTCACCATCACTTCCCCTCCTACCTTTTCCTTATGTATCTTCGTGCCCATTCTTCACGTATCACTCAGGATCGCTTAAATGTGATGAAGGAAGCAGGGAATGTTCCGATGGGACTTTCCGGCTTGTAAAACTTGCTCGATCAATTTTTATCTCAGCGATTTTGGAAGGACTGGATACGGAAAATTTTATCACCATTGAAGATTACCGCGGTAGTGAAAATAAAAGATCTAGTGTATAGAATTAATTGAATAGGTTTAATATAAGTCGGTTGGTTGTCAATATAAACATCAAGGGTGCGTCATTAGGTTATGAAGAAGCCGGAATAAGTCAATCTCTGGGTAGGGCAGCTATCCATTTAAAATTTGTGTCAATATTTTACCGCAAAATTCCACTCCACAAGGGGGGGGGGGAACTTCGCCCATTATCTCGTATTGTAGGATGTTCGAGAGGTGCTGTAATCACAGTATACAGGAGGAAGAAGCAACCGGCTATTTCAAACAGTCGTGTCAAGAACGTCCAGATAGCAAAAAGTATTGTTTTTTGCAGAACACAATGTACTTAATTTGTTTATTTCGTTCTAATACATTTCTATTTGTATTAATTTTATTTTGTGTGACTAATGTTTTTAATACTGTATTTTCAAATAAGTTCATTTATTACGAAGAATGGAAATGATGTTATTTTCAGACCCAAGGCTGCGTTAAAAATGTCGCCGATAAAAAAAACGTTAACCAACTTTTCTGAATCGTTGCGCTGTTTCAAATGAAACAGACTTTTGATGTATATGCTGTTGCTTCCGTTATTTTGATAGTGAACCATCTTTTAAAATACTAACAGTGAAGCGTTAATAATTTAACAGTAATTGAGGAAGGATTCATTGATAGTGAAGAAATATAGAATGCACAGAGCCTGTTTTTAGATTCACTATTTCAATAATTTTATCACGCAATGCAAGAATTAAACTTGATCGTGCATAGCACTATTATTGTCGATCACGGCACTATTCTTATCGTGCACTGAACAAGGTATCAACTGCCACACGACCGAATCATAGACACTAATTATGATTCATGAAATGTAAACAATTGCATCATATAGTTTACTAATTTGACGTCCCTATGCCCATCTTTCTGCAGGTCAGTGCCAGAGAAGGATTCTCCGGATGGGAAAGATGAGTTTAGAAAGGGGGTCAACTGCCAAATCTTTAAGTTTCATGCCCTTGGCTGCCTCGTCAATTTGAGAACGTTGCACTCATCTTTCATGTGATCACGTTTACTTATAGCCAACGTGATGAACGTTCTACTTCTAGCCAACGTGTTGAACGTTTTACTTCTAGCTAACGAGATGAACGTTTCACTTCTAACCAATGTGATGAACGTTTCAAAATCTAGATTGAGAATTACCGTAAATGTTCGAGACCAACCGCCATCAAAGTTGACGGTCAAATGACGACGTTTCAAATTTATTTTTTGTAATAACATTCAAGTTATGAAACAGTGTCGTATAAATAAACCCTTGTATATTTGACCCTTTGGTATTTTTTTTTCGATCTGAGTCAGCGAAGCTTTTGGGCACAGCATTTTCGTTTGTTTCCTCATTCTTCCACGACCTAAACAAATACCTCCTATCTGACAGGCGGGACAAACATGTATGACCATCCAACTGCTTGCATTTGATAACCAACAGTTTCGAGGGCAACGTCAGGACAACAGTGGCCTTCAACTTGAATACACACAGCAGCGAAAATCAGAATAGATATGTGACATTTTGGGATGCAAAGGTGTGTTGATCATAGTTAATTAATATGAATTACCGCGTTGTTACATCAGTGAGATGTTAACAGACATACTACATGCAATATTTAGCTCGGAAACTCATTTACGTGATTCGAAGACTTAGTTGCTATTTCTCAGATGTTATACAATAAACATGACTATGAAGTTATGATGAATGTGTTCCCAGTACGTCATTAGGTACTGCAGCATTAATCAGCTTCGTCCATTTAACAATCACAGTGGGTCATGACCTATAATCACCCTTCGTGAATCGGAGAAAGGTGGTTAGGTCTTCAACGTATTCATTGTGTGTAATAATTCACCTTCTGAACAAAGTCTCACCATAGATCGATATTAAAAAAAAATCTGTTTGACCACTTTTGACATTCTTACAGAGCAGTTTGAGCATTCATACATAATAAATTGGCAGAGGTTCAGAATTAATTAACAGTCGATCATCTAATTGCCAGTAATTTGGTCTCATTTGAAAATGGATTAAAACGATCCAATATTGACAGTTTTACAACATAGTTGACAAAGTTGCAATTGAAGATGGACATCAGGACAGATCCCGTCGACACTTACAATATCATTTGACAGAAGAAACAATCGCCAATCGTTTTTGCTTTACAAATTATGTTGATACCATAGACTGTGGTGATATGTTGACTACGAATATTATTATCATTAATAAAATGTACTTAATGACGGTGTATTATTTCTATTAAAAGTGTAATCAGCTCACGTTTCACACACGACATTTGCAGCACGTATTCCACGAAATAGATTAGTGCTTGGCACAATTTTACGAATAAGTGGTAACTAGGAAAATTACAGCTGTTTCCATGGAAAGAATTTCCATAAGGAAAGGCAATCTATCGTGAGCTGCATAGAGCAGCCATTACTGCACCAACCTTTTCGGCTTCATTGCCGTCCAGCATGTGACGGAAGAGCTGTGCATCAGAGAGAAAGAGGATGTCGACAAGACGCACACAAGCCGAACCAGCTATGGCTAAGGGTGAAGGATTGATCGCTTCGTAGTATCGATACAGTAAACAATCACGTTATATCAGTGTATACCAGTTGAACATGGGGTATAGGAACGGTAGCTATCCTAAAAGATGGTGCTTTTTAAATACACAAACATACCGGCTCCTACATTTATTCATAAAATCGGTGACATCTCATGTGTAACTTCTAATTTAGAAATACATTTTTTATTCATACTCTCATCAAACAATTTTTGTAACTATGTCTAACGATATCCGTTACTATGGCTGGCAATGATATACTATTGCTGTCGAGAAGGAATACATTATTCTTCCAACTGACCCATTGAAAAAAATACCGTTAGAAAAACAGATTCGGAGGATTCTCGAGTAGATGTTTACCTCTTTGCAGTCAATATCAATATTCTGGTACGCGGTAAACAGATTTATCTAACGAGTTTTCCTGATAATAAATGTTTGCCAGATTTTTTTAAGTTCTTTCAATTTCCAGAAGCACATCAAGAGATTTCAGAAATAGTTACATTTATTAATATTGTCTGCCGTTGACAGTCCCTGCCTTCCATCGCCGGGGGGGGGGGGCTGGGGGCGTTTACGTCAGGTTTTATCATCGCCATTGCCAGTTTACGACCAACTCTGACCCCCGACCGCTCATCATTACAGTAAATCTCGAGTCCCCGATCAACAACAAAAGAGATTTCCCTTTGTTGGAGCATACTTGTATTTTAGGAAGCATTTGTCGGGGCCGGTACGGATATTTTATGCCAAAAAAGTCACAAGTTGTTAGGTGCTGAATAATGATCGCCAGGAATTGGCTCAGGCTTATCTTAAGAAGGATTGTGGCGGGTTTAGTTTGACTCAGTTTTTGTGTTTTTTTCCGCACTGGGCTGACGCGTTGAAAAAACGGGATGAACGTGAGTAGGGGAGGCGTCCTCAACCCTAATTCAGCAGGAGTAAACAAGTAATAAGTTTTCTCCATGGTCCTGCTGCTGACACGGAGGAGCATTTGCCGTAGGTTACCTCTTACAGGAGAGGGTCGCGTCTGGATATAACTGTATCTGATGTTTTCAAATTGCATTTTAAGAACAGTAGGGCACATGATACTTTCTTACTTTTCTTTAGACCTGGTTGTTTATGGACAAGCATTTCCGGACGGCCTCAGGCTCATTCACCTTGAGTCAATCTTGAAAAAAATGTCTGTGTTGCCGGAGTCCGTCTTGCCTCAACTCTCACAGAGAGAGTCAACCGGACACTTCACGGTGAAATCCCTCCTTTTGCCAGAAAGGTGCTTCACAAAGCCTTACTCTGCGCCCTTACAAAAAATCGCGGCGGTATCTACCTCATTGCTGTCGGAAATACCCTCCGGCGGTTAACAACAAAGGTAGGCTGAGCTGCGTTAGCTAATCGTTTGGGCAATCAATTCCGTACGGTACAACTACGGTTTGTCAGCAAGGGAGGGTGCGAGGAGATTGCGCTAGCCACGCGACGATACATCGCCATCGCCCCACCAGATCGTGCCGTTCTCAAATTGGATTTAAAGATCGCCTTTAATTGTATTCGGCGCGACGTTTTCTTGCAAGCTGCCCGAAAGCGCACTACTAGCAAATATCGACTCCTGTAGCAAGCATTTTCCGAACATTCTTTGTTGGTTTTTGGCGACGGAATAATCCTCTCTGCAACTGGTATCCAACAGAAGGACCCCATGGGGGCCGCCCTCTTTTCCCTTGGCATTTTTTCTCACTCTCACAATCTGTTATGGTGGCTTAGTCATTCGTAAGGCACACGATATCGCCCAGCCCAGCTTCATCTCATCTTTGCTCTCGGTCGGTCTGTTAGTTGAAGCCATTCTGTCAAACGTTAACGTTTTAGCGCAGAGTAACGAACTTTCGGATGCAGTGCTGGCATTTAAGGCTGGGCATCGGGAGGAACCCGGCCTTCAATGCCAGAAGGGGACGGTTGCGCTATCCAGAAGTCATGGGACGGGGAAGGAGTGAGAGTAAACTTGGGCCCAAAATACGAGTCGTCTGCTGGCTGCTTCCTGTCACGCTAGTGGTTTCTAGCTAGAGTTAATTCCTTTACCGGACCCTGATTCACTTCGAACTGATCTTGCGTTCAGGGTCGGTGCACCGGTGGGGTATCCGCCTCTCTGCCGCTGCAGTCAGAGTATGGATGAATCAGGCACTCAAGAGTGTTCCAGCCTTCACATCGTGGGTCGTCATCCTAGACATTTGGCTCTGAATATCAACTGAACGAGCTCTACGTAAAGTTGGCCTTAGTACGATCCGTGAGCCCATTATCAATCGAGGTGACGGCGAGCTACATGACGGCGTTGCAGTCATCCCCTTCTCAAGAGGGAAAGAACTTTGTTGTGATTGCACCTGCGTGACACATCTTCGATGAATCACTTGCCTGGCACTTCTTCTGTAGGTTGGCAGAGATGCCATGTGGCAGAGAACAAACAAATAGTATGCATCAATCTCTTTGCTACCGCTACCATTTTGAGGCCTTGGCTATCGAGAAGACCGGCGATATCGGCAAGTTCAGTAGACTCCTGCATGATCCACGACATCGGTTATCTGTCGCCTCCGAGGACCCTCACAAAACGGTCTCGCCTAAACACAGGGTGTGACTTACCGTGCACCGTGGCAACGCTTTGAGTGTTCACTAAGCTTGTGAGCCCATCAACTCGGGGTGTTTTAGATCGGATCTGTTGTCAAAGTAGAGGGGGTAAGAAGTAACTCTAGCATGGGCTGGGAGTGGCAGCCGTATGATAAACGACAACACCTCTGACGAGTGTTGGGGCCAAGGGACTCCCTATCTTTGTTAGCCTTAAGAAATAAAAGGTGGAGGCATCTTCCCGGGGCTTCGGGCTTCATTAAAAATCCATGATTGCAAATAATTAGTGGACATTTATTTTAATTATTGTGTTTATGAACATCAACTGTGATCTTTCTTTTTATCTATCAGAAGATGA
The DNA here is from genome assembly GCA_016164225.1 of Gammarus roeselii. NCBI lineage: Eukaryota > Metazoa > Arthropoda > Malacostraca > Amphipoda > Gammaridae > Gammarus > Gammarus roeselii. The sequence continues at coordinate 16,530 of SDVV010006811.1, forward strand.
CTCCCTCTACCAACACAAGTATATAAAATATGTTGCATGACGATTACATTTTAAATGATGTTGCAAACACTTCATTTCATGCCGTATATTATCGTTGCCACTTGAAGCAGCTGCAAAGATGCATGCTATACTGATATTCGTGTACGATTTAAGCCCGGAATTTATAATAATAGAAACGGCACATGGATTCAAATTTTAATATTGAGACGATACTCGAAGGTGTAGTCAAGTTCTTCTCAAGTTTCTTAAGGAATGCCAACAACAATCATTATTAGGGTTACTATAAACGTCCCGAATAATTACTTTTGTCCCAGTCGCAGCTGCCGTCACAAGTTATCATGAATCTGGCATACGGTGTTAACTGACTAGCGCCGTGGCGCTGCGGTATAATGGCAATGTTTTGGCATACGGTGTTAACTGACTAGCGCCGAGGCGCTGCGATATAATGACACTGTTTTGGCATACGATGATAACTGACTAGCGCCGTGGCGCTGCGATATAATGACACTGTTTTGGCATACGGTGATAACTGACTGGCGCCGTGGCGCTGCGATATAATGACACTGTTTTGGCATACGGTGTTAACTGACTGGCGCCGTGGTGCTGCGATATAATGACACTGTTTTGGCATACGGTGTTAACTGACTAGCGCCGTGGCGCTGCGGAATGATGACACTGTTTTTGGCATACGATGTTAACTGACTAGTGCCGTGGCGCTGCGATATAGTGACAATGTTTTGGCATACGGTGTTGAATGACTAACGCCGTGGCGCTGCGATACAATGACAATGTTTTGGCATACGGTGTTAACTGACTGGCGCCGTGGCGCTGCGATATAATGACAATGTTTTGGCATACGGCGTTAACTGACTGGCACCGTGGCGCCGCGATATAATGACAATGTTTTGGCATTCGGTGTTAACTGACAAATGCCGTGGCGCTGCAATATATTAGTAATGTTTTGACATACGGTGTTAACTGACAAATGCCGTGGCGCTGCGATATAATGGTAATGTTTTGGCAGACGGTGTTAACTGACTAACGCCGTGGCGTTGCGATATAATGACACTGTTTTTGCATACGGTGTTAACTGACTAGCGTCGTGGCGCTGCGATATAATGACACTGTTTTGGCATACAGTGTTAACTGACTAGCGCCGTGGCGCTGCGATATAATGACACTGTTTTGGCGTATAGTGTTAACTGACAAATGCCGTGGCGCTGCGATATAATGGTAATGTTTTGGCATACGGTGTTAACTGACTAACGCCGTGGCGTTGCGATATAATGACACTGTTTTTGCATACGGTGTTAACTGACTAGCGTCGTGGCGCTGCGATATAATGACACTGTTTTGGCATACAGTGTTAACTGACTAGCGCCGTGGCGCTGCGATATAATGACACTGTTTTGGCGTATAGTGTTAACTGACAAATGCCGTGGCGCTGCGATATAATGGTAATGTTTTGGCATACGGTGTTAACTGACTAACGCCGTGGCGTTGCGATATAATGACACTGTTTTTGCATACGGTGTTAACTGACTAGCGTCGTGGCGCTGCGATATAATGACACTGTTTTGGCATACAGTGTTAACTGACTAGCGCCGTGGCGCTGCGATATAATGACACTGTTTTGGCGTATAGTGT
>SDVV010006812.1:0-18175 GCA_016164225.1 Gammarus roeselii
AACTTGTTGAGAAAGTCTGGTGTGGTTCTATTTTGCATGGCTTTCCACAGAGTCTAATTTTGAAGGAAATCGTGTCACTTTGAAGTTTTGTGTCTACTCTGATGGCAAAGCATTCGTTGCCGCTGGTGGCGACGCTCAGGACTGGGCGGCCAGTGAATGAGCCTAGGTCTTTTCGCAGAGTGTATGGACAAATATCCGGTCTGTCGTTGGCGTCGAACGTGATCTTCAGGTGTTCTGGAAAGGTAGGACTATTGTTGAACAAGTTGTGTTCATTGAATGGCGTGTATTGCTTCCTCCTTGCAGTCCTTGGAGCTCGGTTGGGATTTTGGTGAGGTGAAGAGTTGACGACGTTGTCGTCAGACGTAGAGGTGGAGGTACTTGAGTAAGTTGCGGGTTCTTTAGTTGGTTTGTTTTTTACTAGTTCGTAGATATGGAGAAAAATGGTCTTGACACGACCCTCAAGTCTCGTTAGACGGTCGTCAATTGTGCTAGGTTCTGTGGCGAAAACTTCCGCCTTTTGCTCAGAGAGGCCGGTCGCTTGGCTCAGCAGATTCAGTATTTCCTGGACGTTCTTGGTCAACTCGTCGATGCGGCACTCTCTCCGGTCGTCGTCCGCCGAGGTGGTGCTGGTCATCTTGGTGAGGCTGATGTTAATGACCGTTAGATTCTTGGTCTTCGGTGCTCTGGAGGGGATGCTGGTCCCTCCTAAATGGAGTTTCTTTCGTCTCCCCATCGGCCCCTTGGTTCGCGCCAGGGGCCAAGCGGCTCACTCTTGCTATCCTATCAGCTGGCTATAGTGATTCTACAGTTAACGTTACACGACCACAAATATTTAATCAAAGCAAACGTGCGGTTTATGGTCCCAGCACAAACTAGGGACCAATCTGTGCTATAGCGGGGGTTCTCAGTTGTTATTTGGCACGGAAGCGTTAACACACAAATTCCTGGTGTGTAGGAACTTTTGTGGTGTTCTTGTCTACGAGGCGCAGGTGTCCTAGATCAAGAGCGTTCGCACGAGCGTCCGCTTTCTGTAGAATATGATCTCCTAGACTCACTGCGTTCTCGGCTGTGAGTGCTCTTGAATGAGGAAGAGGACGAGGGAGTACGATCTTTGCGTTTGCTTCTTGAGCGAGCGCGTTTCTCTTCTAAGGAGGCTTTTTTAAACATAATGATGGTTTGAGTAGTAGTCGTTGGGATATTTGAGTCAAGTGCGATGCATGAGAGATCAATGTTTTGGGGCATCAGATCTTCGTTGAAGATTTTCAAGGCGTCCCCGCGCAAGCGATGGTCGTTCTCACTTGTGAGATGTTCTGGCGTTGGGCATGTTAGCCGAGGGTTGAAAACCTCACTTTAGTTTTCGCTGGGTGCGGTTGCAGGTAAGACGGTCAGAAGTCGTTCAACGCTCTGATCGAGAGCTGTGGTTTGTGGGGTGCTACTAATCTTTTTGCTTCGTGGCGAGGGGTGTCGCGTATCCCGCGGACGTCGTCGTCGTAATCTTAGTCTCTTGGCCTTTCGATTTTCGGGCTATTGTACCTCTCCTCGTAGTCGACCGATGTAGCATCCATCGCAGTGCTGTCTTGGGCACTGGTGGATTCATTGCTTGGGACGCACGCCACTATTACGAGGGCGGTCGCTGGGCTGGTTGTAGTATTGTTAGTACTGGAGAGGGTCGTTGGGGTCATGGTAATAGTTTGTCCTAACGGTACGCGAGTGTTGTCTGGTGGGGTAGATTTAGTTGTGGATTTTACTGCTTTGACAAAATTTAAATTACGTCAGTTTGGGTTTTCGTCGTAAAAGATTTGGATGGCTTGTTTTCGTGAGACTCTGTGGTCATTGTGTATGATTGTCATTGCTTTATGGTCCATCTGCATTGAACAGTCGTGGTCGCCTGCCTCATGGAGGCATGAGCAGTGGTAGCATTTAGGTTGGCGGATTATGCAGTCTTTTCGGTCATGCTCGCCAGCGCACCTCTTACAGCGTTGGGTTTTGATTTGATTTGAGCCTCATTTCCACCAGAGCCTTAACGTGAGTCATAATAGGCTCCCCCGTAGGGCTCGATGATCATTGATTCCAGTAGGCTCGCACGCCTAAGTGTGCGAGGAAAAACAAAACAAGGCTTTTCAAGTTAGAAAATAAAAATAAAATTTTAGCAATGTCAGACGCACGCTGGTGCGCAAATGAAGAAACGATTACTCGAAACGGACCTCGGCTTCCAATCCTTTACAACTTAAAGAATGATTTATACGCACTGTAGTGCGTACAGGTAGCAACGTTGAGATTAGTACAAGGATTAGTACAAGGTCAGTGGCTACACGGGCCAATTCACCTCCGACAGCAACGAAACACAATATTTACAGTTTAGTTGTATAAATACATTCATTTAGTCAAGTAGGATAAAGACTCAGATGAAACGAAACGAATCCTTGCCTCCAACTCTATAGAACCTCATGTTTATCATGTCCACACGCCAGTGCGCACAGATAGTAGTATCGTCGAAATTGGAACAAGGTTCACGGCTACGCGGACAAAGTCAGCTCCGGCAGCAACGTAACACAATGTTTACAGCCACGCAGTCTATTTGTTTTTTAGTACAAAACTGATCCCCGCCTCCAACCACTAAGAACTCCAAGAATAACATGCACGCGCGACAGTGCGCACAGACAGCATCGTCGAAATAGGTACAAGGTCTATGGCTTCACTGATTAAATAGACTCCAACCGCACTGCGTCACAAGGTTTTATAGCTGTGCAGTCCAGGTCAACCCCAGAAACTGCATATGGTCCGTGCACGCGCGAGCGAACACAGACTGAAGAAAAAATACCCACTCAAAGAATCACAAACACGAACTCCCGCACATATACTCCAGCGTTGTACTATTATGGATCGTGAAAAAGAAAGCAAGCGCAGGTTCGTCATGGGCAGAAAAACTGCCCAGATTATTGATTTCGCACCGATTGTTCAAGGGGATAGGGCGGGGGGGGAGGGGAATTAGTCCCTTGGGTCGCAGAAGAGCCCGATGAATCCCGGAGGGTGACCCATGTCCCGAGCTCTCAGGAGTCCCCCGAGACCCCTCGTCTCAGCTCATCTCGGCTTATCTCGAATCATTTTGGCCAATTTCGGCTCGTCGCGCCCAATTCGACTCACCTCAACATGTTTCGACTGATCTCGACGCACCTCAACCAGTCTCGACGCGACCCTCGCCTCTTGCGCCAGCAATCCGCTGACTGTAATGGTTAATTGTTCAACTCAAGCATCTCACATAAACTTTTTTCTGTGAATGGGTTTTCCAGCGCTGCGAGGGGGGAGCAGAGGTTCCAGGATTCAGAAGGGCCTCTATAGGGTCCCACAGTTTTCAAAAGGCTCCAAAAGGGTCTCAAGGGTGTCCCAAAGGGCCCCAGAAAGATCCAAGTGGACCACCCTAAATCCACCTGGTCTCCCAAGTCCCCCGGGTTCCCGAAAACCCGGGTCCCCGAGTCCCGCGGATCCCACGAGTACCTCCTCTCCCTGGGTCACCTTGTTTCAACAACCTCGATGCATATAATAAAAATAACCAATGAAAAATTTATCACAATGAAAAAAGGGCAGAGAAAAATAAGAGCCCAAGCAAGAAGAAATAATAAAATAAAGTGTTAATGATCTATAAAATGAATTATCATCCATCCACCCCAGAACAGCGTTGGGGTATGTATGGCTGCCAGTATTTGATGAAGCGGCTGTATTCCAGGCATTTTTTGCACATTGCATGCCATGTCGCCACTGGGTATGTTTTGATTTTCCCTGTTCGCCCGGGATTGCTATAAATTCCGGTGTGTCACGTCCTGGGAAAGTTATTTGACATGCGGTGGTGTGGATGTTTCGTGGTTTGATCCATTTTGCTAAGGAAACATTGGTGACTCCATAATCCTTTGCTAAACCTGCTGCAAAAGCACTTAGGTCAGTTTTGGGAGTGTAGTTGGAAGTGTATATAATTCATCTTGTAGCATTGAATTTATTTGAGTCTAATTTCCACCAGAGCCTCAACGTGAGTCATAATAGGCTCCCCCGTAGGGCTCGATGATCATTGATTCCAGTAGGCTTGCACGCTCAAGTCTGCAGGGAAAAAACAAACTTTATCTTTCAACGTTAGGAAAAATGTGAAAATTATAGCCATGTCACACGCACGCTGGTGCGCAAAAGAAAAACGCCTACTCGAAACGGACCTCCGCTTCCAATCCTTTAGAACTTAAAGAGTAATATGTACGCACCCTAGTGCGTACAGGTAGCATCGTCGAGATTAGTACGAGGTCAGTGGCTACACGGGCGAATTCAGCTCAGACAGCAACGCACTCAATATTTACAGCTACGCGGTTTAGTTGTATAAATTCAATTTATTCATCTATTTATGTAGGATAAAAACTCACATGAAACGAAACGAATCCTTGCCTCCAACCCTTAGAACCTCACGAGTAATATGTCCATACGCCAGTGCGCAGATAGTATCGTCGAAACTTGTAGAAGATTCACAGCTACTCGGACTAAGTCAGCTCAGACAGTACGCAACACAATATTTACAGCTACGCGATCCCGTTGTATTAGTACAAAATATTCACTTAGGTACGATAAAGACTCAGATGGAACGAAACGAATCCTCGCCTCAAACCCTTCAGAACCTCATGAGTAATATGTCCACACGCCAGTGCGCACAGAGTATTGTCGAAGTTGGTACAAGGTTCACGGCTACACGGACAAAGTCAGCTCCGGCAGCAACGCAACACAATGTTTACAGCAACGCGGTCTATTTGATTTATAGTACAATTTGTTTATTCAGGTTAGATAAAGACTCAGACAAAACGAATCCCCGCCTCCAACCACTCGGAACTCCAAGAATAATAACATGCACGCGCGACACTGCGGACAGACGCGTCACAAGGTTTTATAGCGGCGCAGTCCAGGTCAACCCCAGAAACTGCATATGGTCCGTGCACGCGCGAGCGAGCACAGACTGAAGAAAAAGTACCCACCCACAAAATCACGAACACGAACTCCCGCACAAATACACCAGCGTTATAATATTGTGGATCGTGATAAAGGAAGAGCAGGTTCGTCATGGGCAGAAAAACTGCTCAGATTATTGATTTTGCACTGATTGTTCAAGAGGATAGGGGGGGGGCATTGGTCCTTGGATCGCAAATGAGCCCGATGAATCCCGGAGGGTAACTCATGTGCCCCGGGTCTTCCCGAGACCCCTCGCCTCAGCTCATTTTGGCTTGTCTCTAACCATTTCGGCCAGTTTCGTCTCGTCGCGACCAACTCGACACGCCTCAACATGTTTCGACTGATCTCTACGCACCTCAACCAGCCTCGACGCGACCCTCGCCCTCTGCACCAGCAATCCGCGGACGGTAATGGTCAATTGTTCTACTCAAGCATCTCATATGAACATTTTTCTGTGTATGGGTTTTACAACGCTGGGAGGGGGGAACAGAGGTTCCAGGATTCAGAGGGGCCTCTAAAGGGTCCCACAGTTTCACTAAAGGGTTCCAAAGGGTGTCCCAAAGGGCCCCAAAAAGGTCCAAGTGGATTCCCCCAAATCCACCCGGTCTCCCAAGTCCCCCGGGTTCTCGAAATCCCGGGTCCTTGAGTCCCGCGGGTCCCACGAAAACCTTCCCTATCTGCGTCACCTTGTCTCAACCAACCTCGATAAATATAATAATAATAATAACCAATTCAAAATTTATCACCATGATAGAAGGGCAGAGAAAAATAATGGAGCCCAAGCAAGAAGAAATAATAAAATACTTAAATAAAGTGTTAATGATCTATAAAATGAATAATCATCCATGCACCCCAAATGTAGCATTGAAGAACGGATGTATTTCGAAAGTTACTTTGTGTTTGTCTATTCTGTTAATCCTTTGTATAGCGTTACTTTGGCCGTTATTTACGACGTAGGCGATACTTTTTACCCTGTCGGTATATGTTTATCGGTCTGGAGAGTGAGTTCATCATGGTGAATGGGTTCACTGAGGGAGCAACTTTGTTTGCACCGCTATCTACAAGCGTTATGAGGAAGTGGGTAGGGAATGATGCTGATCTTCTCTCCTGGGTGGGAATGTCAGCCTGAGGTGAGCGAATCGCGGCCGCAGCCTCTCGTCGCCAGACTTTGTGCTCAGTTTGGTATTGCAGGATCTCCCTCTCAGTCTTGTCCTGGGGGCAGTCTTCGTGTCCAGTGGGGGGCCGTTTACTTTGCAGTAAAAGCAGCGAGATTCTTAGGATGGGCACGACAAGGAATCGTCCCGTTTATCGTGGTCGTCTTGGGAGCAGCGAGAGCATATTACTTATACAATGACAATCTCGGTTCGTGTGTCCGTATTTCTGGCATTTAGAGCATCGCATAGGACGTCTTTCGAAGGGTGTAAACCTTGGTTTTGGCGTCAAAGACAGGTATGTCTCTGTAGTTGGGTGTGGTGGGGCAATTGAATTCAAGTAGAAGGGCCGTGGTGGTGTTTCTTCTTGGTTTGATTTTCGCTTCAACTAGACATTCCTCGTATAGGACAAGTCCGGTGATGAATTCGTCGGCTTCATCCCTCTGGAGACCCTCGATGTAAATCAGGCCTGAACTCATGGAAAAATTTGGGTGTGGTATGATTATGCAAGGTTTTTCGCATATTTTGTTTTTGGAGAGTATGTTGTCACTTTGAAGTTTTGTATCTACTTTAATGGTGAAGCTATAGTCACCGCTGGCGGTGATGCTTAGAATTGGACGGCCAATCATGGAGCCCAGTTCGTTTCGTGGTTTATATGGGTAAATATCCGGTCTGTCATTGACATCGAATGTCATTTTCAAGTGTTCGGGGAATTTAGGGCCGTTGTTGAATGTGGTCATCAAATCGTGTGTATTGTCTCCTCTTTACGTTTTTTGGTGTCCGGGCGTTACGCGTTTTGGCTGGGAGGAGATCGATGTTATCAGCGAGGTCTGAGGCAAAAGCACACGAACAGGTTACGGGTTTCCTGGCCTCTATCCTCTTCATCAGCTCATCCTGTTGGGTATTCAAAGTTGCACGAAGGTTCTCGAGTTTAGGGAGGCGTTTGCAGACTTCACTGGAGGGCGCCGAGCAGTCCTCGGTCTCCAGCTCGGAAAGGATCATTTCGCATTTCTCAACCAGGGTTTTCTGCATTCCAGTTATATTCGCGTCCAGCTTCGAAACGCGTTCATTTGTGTCTTCGATCACGACATGAGTCAGGTCTCCTGTCGATGAGGAACTTCTGAGGGGTTAGTCTTCCTATCTTGCGGACTGGTTTGAGTGCGACGCTCAGGAGGGGCCGTCAGTTCCTCTCCGATTGGGCATGGTCTTGCCCATTGTTTGATCCCCGGTTTCTGGGTTATGAAGGTGGGGGCTTTTTTACATTCATTTCTATTGTTTATACGAATAAATATACTAACTCAATTCTTAAATTCACTCATTAAATTAACCTCAGTTTTTTCATGTGAAGATTTTTCTATAAACTTTTTTCACAATTTTTTGTTACTTTTATAAATTTCAATTGGTTTAGATTCTCAATTCCCAAACCCCGGTCTCAGTCGGGGGCTCACTTCTTTGTGCACCTAGGGGGGGGTGTAGCTACAAACTGAAAGGGAGGGACAGTGATGGGATCTTTTACATTAAAATATATTTACACAAAGGCACAAATAAAGTTAGGTGGTTAACGAGGACACCGCGGGAAGGTGGGTGAGCCTGGGATACACCCAGGGGGTATCCCTCTGAGGTGCCTCATTTATTTTTTATTCATTTATTATTTGCTTCAATGTTCCACCGGAGTCCCAACGCGAAGTTAATGCAGACTCCCCCGTAGGGCGGTGAGGTGCCTCATTGCTCTCGCTCCAAAGAGATGATAGTCGATCTCTTCAATTTAGTTCAAAACTTCAACCTATAATGGGACGATATTCGGTGTCTCTGAGCGATATTCGGCTCAGAGCGGTGACCGGCTCTCAGTTTGATCTAGCAAAAAAAAATAAGCTTCTATACCCTGGAAACTTTGCAAACTTTGGAGCTTAGACGCGAAGAACAGCAAGCGATGTTAATTTCAAACTCAGTTAGTTGTCCGTCATTGATTACGATACTGCCTCTGCGCAAAGCTAAAACGTAGACATAAAATAATTGGATGACAAAACAAACTGTGTGCTCGTACACTTTTATTAGAAAGTTTGCTTACTTCTAAAAAATACACTGTAGAAGTTCATCATCGTTCGATGATCATTAAAACTCTAAATGATAAGTTAAAATGGTGATTTAACTACACATGAAACATTAACATCAGTTTGTACAGGGTGTGAACGATCTTTGGCACTTGTGGCAGCAACATTGATTCTTTCACGTTGATTTACCAACCACAGTTCAAAAGGATCTATCGATCAATATGTTGCCACAAACCTTTTCTAGGATTAAAATACATTAGTACGGAAAGAAAATAAATTCGTCATATAAGGGATAACCAGATTTTACAGGAATGACTTCTAATTTATACTGGTTTTTATTACAGTAAATAGATTCTGTAAATAAAATTAGAAACAAGCGTCTGATGAGAGTGAAGTAAAATTCGATGTTAAATTCAAAGACCTTCATTTTTTTTCACACTATGCAGCACCTCTGCCATTAAATTCAAAACATAGGCCCAGAAAAAAATTCGTCTACCTTCTCTCCAGCTAAGTACTGCAAATTGAGATTACGTCCGTTAACTTAAGAACAATCCAAGTGAAAGAATCGAGATCTCTTTAGAAATAAAATAGGGTTATTTATTTTTTCCGAAACAGACTAATAAGATTACTAGATTCTTTGAATGAGGGAACTAAAAAATAAACTCACCGCCTACCATTCCGTCCAGTAGCGCGAGAACACAGACAATGTTCCGGTACAGATGCTCAGATTACAATTGCTGTGAGTCAAATTCTTCTCACGAGACTTGACTTCAGTGCCCCCAATGATCAGTTACATATACTCTTGGCAAAATGACGAACTAAGTCGGCATATGCCTGCAGTACTCCTTCCAATTACCGTTAGCAAGACGCCAGTGATTTCTTTTCACCTGATCACCTACGCGCTTTCTGCATGAGTCGACAAACTTTTTCGGTATTTAATAAATCTTTGGTGGTGATTCGGGAAAAAGTCTCAAACAATCAGCAGCAAAAGTGACCGAAAGGAAGATGTGCAAGCCGCCTTCCAAACAGAGCCTCGCCAAGTTAAGTGCCCGTCGATCTCCGATTCTGCGCGGCCTTATCCAAAGTAATTAGAAAATATTAGGCTGGACGGTCGATACAGGCAAAACGTGAAGATGAGCACATAAGATGTCACGCCAGCGATCGCGTCATAGTGGAAAACTGATGCAGGTTCGGAGCCATCACAAAGTAAATATTCAGAGCTACATAAATGCTTGTGGAACTTACACTCGATTGAAGATTAGTGGAGTCACAGTCGGAAGATAGCGTCTAATATCCAGAGATTAGCAACACAATTTGACAAGCACTACACGATACTTTTCAGCACGGTCGGAGAGCAAACCACTATTCGAAGTATAAAAGCAACAATACTAGGCCAAGGTCAACCTCATTGACGTCAGCTTTGCGCTAACATATCTCTGAATGTCCCCGCAGCTATGGGTCAGGTGACAGCTGCGATATGATCTGCTATAAAAGCAAAGTACCTCCAAGAATAACATGCCTTCTACACAAGTTACGCTGCAGAATGGATGAAACAATTAATTGTAGAAGGGATTGCGCTTTCATGGCCCTTCCCCCTCGAGACGAAAAAATTATAGCAAACGTGGGATCGCATGCATGAGATCTACACCCCAGTAGGGAATGGCGCTGGACAACACAATGACAACTGAACAAGTAAATTCCCTAGCACGAGAAGTCTCGCCTTGCGTATTAAAATGCATCCTTGTACACACAATATACTGTGTAGCATACATGCTGTACATAAACTAGGGAGAAATGATTGCTTGGATGAAAGCTAAACCTTAAATCACAGAAGTTTTGCATGTCTTTTGATTGAGGTGAAAACGAATCAAAATCCACACCTCAACACATAGAATGATGGAAGAGCTCAATTAGTTCCTGTAACGGCGTGAGCCAATGCAAGGGAAAAAGGTTAACGAGCCGCACGGGATACAAGGTTTTCGCTAGAAACAACAGAATAGACGCTGGCGAAGGAAGGATGTAAGATAGCTACTAAGTCCTACGTCAATCAAACAGAAAAATATTGAGAGAAACAACCTCCTACTGAAATCAAGATAAAAAACCGGCCTGCATTACACCTGAAGTCACTTTCCAATAGACTATGAAGGTATACATACATCTCTTGAATCCACTTTCTCATTCAAAACGCATGGTCTTGTCCAGTTGTCCCATGCTTTACTTACCAATTAGATAGCTGGTTGGGTATACATGTATGTATAGACATGCATCAGTTTCGTTCAGAGACGGGGTGGAGGGTTGAGGATCTCAGTACCCACGCCACATGATCATTTGTCATGCCCTGGCAACTGCCGTACTTAGTTGAATGTGGATACACGAGAACTGTATCATTGTAAAATAAAGGCTTGTGAAGTTCCTTTTACCTACCTGCAGCTAGATTTTCGGGACGAATGTCTAGATATACAGCAATTTTCTTTGACATGTATACATAGTTATATATAGATACATACAAAAAAACTCCTGCACATAGGTTGATATCAAAACTTCGTTAGCGACGTATTTATTGCAGATTCGAAGAACAGTGCACCATTATTATCCTGCACGATGATCCTGCATATCGGGTATTCATAGCTCACGAATTTCCAGTACGGTCAAAAAATGTCGATTGGTTTGGACGATACTGAGGCAAGTAACTCTATTCACACGCACTTTGACTTGCGTAAACGTCCGAGATGGTAAAATGGGTTGTTGTTGCTGCCGCTTAGCACCAGTTTCTCCTGCGGTGGAGGAATCACAACCAGAGCACAGCCCGAAAGCCAGGACACCTACCGACTTTAGAATGTTAGGAATGTTACGATCGGTGTAGGCCTCTACACAGGACCTACACCTATGAGACAATTGACAGTTTCGTGACACATCATACCAACACAAGATTATGATTGCTTATACAGAGTGCAGAGAGGGCGTTCCCGTCTATTCTGGTATGACGGGAGCAGTGTGGTGTCCACTACTAGACCCACGTAATGCTATTCTTTCAGAACTTGTTTACTGGTTATTCCCTTTATACCCTAGATGTTTACATACGGCTATTGCACAACGAATCAATGAAGGGTTTTGTGTAAGATAGGGAGGAATTTCTGAGGATAACAAAGCTCCGTGCAAATGCTCCTGCGGAGAAAAAAATCAATCAGGCAAGTGACTACAGTAACATACATCCGAAGGAGGATAAAGTATAACTGAAAAAAGCATCTACCGATATTAAAAACATTACATGAAAAAATATAAACAAAGCAGTTCCCTACATTTGACAAGCAATGGGAAATAGCGAATCCGAAAAAAATTAAATCTGAAATCAAACTACCCAGAGCGAAAAAAGTTCTTGCGACGCGACAACAACACATAGGCAAAGAGGAATGAATTTGATTCAATTCAAGCTTTAAAGAATACACGATTTTCCGTCGTTAGTGACAGTTTCCCTTTCATCTATGACCTCACTAACTCACTATTCAGTTTAGTGCCTCTTGATGCTCCTGTCAAACACTTGCCTTATGAAAGTAGATAAAGGTATTCTTTACTAGCTCATACTTACGCCGTCTTGCTCAAGATTCAAAACAACCCAAGGTCATTCTCCCAGATAGTGCCAATAGTATTTTCTGTAGTATCATCACTGGGTCTGGTTGAGAGTAAGAATGGGTAACAGGGGATCAGACAACCTGAGCTGATTAGTGACCGTAATTTCTAGCGCGTTAGAAGGGATGTCCTTCTAGCATTGGACGTCATCTTGAGTTGAGCATCCGGCGGGTCCGCCACTACACTCTTTCATAACAGAGAATTACTGTTGCCTTGAGTGTTGATTGTGCCTGCATGAGTTGCTGCACGATAAGCAACTTTTTTTTTTCCATTCTTCTTGGTCTTGGGTAGCACTGTGGGGTGGGAAAATTCTGAGGCCACAGTAGCGGGGACGGTAGCAGTCGGGGTAGAATTTGGTGAAAGTGCACCCAAATTTGCTAAAGACAATATCCGCTGACGTTCTTGAAATCTCTCTGGTTGATGACGTGGTTTCGGTCTGCATTGACGTTCTTTCAATGTTGACAGCAGACATCGATGGTGTTGCAGTTTCAAGATTTTCTGTTGTACAGGTTACTGTACTATCGCTTAGATTTAAACGATCTAATCAGACGCAAAGAATCTTATGAATAGGACTTTTCTCTTTGAGAGGACTCTCCTTTTGAAAAAAACTTAGTTTCGAGTCTCTTCCTTCGAAGGGGACTCGAACTGTTAGATCCCTTCGTTTCAAGAGGACTCGTGGTAGATCTTTTGTTTTGAAAAAGACTATTTCGGATAAAACTTTCTTTACGCTACGGCCGTAGTTTCCACTAATTCTACTCTTCCTATTGTACTTCTTGTATGTTGGCAGGCGACTCACTACACTACTGCTGCCACCGCCTCCTCAAACCTCCATTTTTGAATCGGCAGGTCCTGCCCCACCATCCTTATCTGCTCCACCCGTCGCCCCAACACCTCCTCCCCCGCTTTTTTCCGCCCCATTGCTCGAGGCTGCCCCTCCTTCCTCTACACCGGTCGCTCCGGCGACAGCAGCCCCCCCGTTCCTTTTCTTCTTGGACAGCTTGTATGAGCGTTCGTCCCTCCTTCCATCTCCTCCCTCGTCCTCAGAGTCCGAGTACTCATTGTCTGGGGCCACCCGTTTGTCTGAAGCCCTGATGCTTATCCGCTCATCAGGATTGCCTTTGTCTTCGTCATCAGACTCCTCAGCAATACCGTCTTCGGGTATGGGTATACTTTGTACACCTGGAGCATGTGGCAACATTCTAAGGTTCTCGAAGAGACGAGTCTTAATTTTGTCCATATACTCAGGCGTGTTTTGGTTGGCCATGTTGCTAGGGCTGATATGTAGCTTGAAGTCTGGCCCAAAGTACTCAAAGTAGTCATTGTAGGGAAGTTCATTCGCGATGTCTGCATTAAGAGCCACGGCTGTCTCGTAGGTCCAGCACCGAGCCACGTTCCTGATGGTGTAACCACCGCCCCCAAGCAGCAAAAGGGGAAGGTTGTACTTCTTGACAAACTCGACACACTTTGCGTGGCCCTTGAGGGTGAGGTTGAAGCAACCGAGCCGATCCCCTGATAGGGAGTCAGCCCCGCACTGTAGCACGATAGCAGACGGCTGGTACGTCTCCATCACTTTAGTCAAGATGGGCTCGAATATACTCTGGTAGCTCTCGTCCTCAATTCCGTCTCTTAAGGGGAAGTTGACGGCGTAGTACTTGCCTTTGCCAGCGCCTATGTCTCTCAAGTCTCCCGTGCCAGGGAAATACTCTCCGTATTTGTGGAAGGACACGGTCATCACTCTGTCGGTGGTGTAGAACGCTTCTTCAACGCCGTCTCCGTGATGTATATCAATGTCAATGTACAAGACACGTTGGTGGTATTTCAACAATTCCAAAATAGCCAAAACGATGTCATTAACGTAGCAGAATCCCGAGGCTTCGCTCTGTGACGAGAGTAACACGAAACTAATTAACATCTCTGCTAGAAATCCGTTGACACGAGGCAAAAATTTCAACAAACATTTCCTAAATTAAACTCAACAGAATATCTCAAGCATGGGTGTTGCAAGACGCTGTAGTGGCATGACTCGTGATGCACTGAATACCCACACCCAGACAATGCTTAACCTTCTAGAAACAGAGCAGTTCATTGAGAATTTTTGAGTATTTTACCAGATAATTATGATAATCGCGAAGGAACCCTTCAGGCCAGTAGGGCGTAAAGACTTGTCCTCCACTTGCCAACTACATACTTTCAAAAAATTTAGTATGGGAAGCTTAGACAAAAACAAACGGCTCCATTTCTTAGTGAAACGTTGAGCGATGTTCCCTAGCAAAAGAGAAAACTTAATGATAGCTTTACAATCAAGTGAAATCAACAATGATCATTTTTAGCTTCGCATATGAACGGAATGAGAATGTTACCTAATTAAATAAAATCAAGATTTGTTTGAATACCAAGACTTAGCAGAAACGTGCATCAAATTAATTCGCAGACTAGAAAAATAGTTTTTTTCTTGTTAAATATTACCCACTGAAGAACTGTATTCCTATTAAATCCCTGATTAGAAAAATAGTTTGTTTCTTGATAAATATTAACCAATAACGAACTGTATCTCTTTACTCGTAGCTACAGTGGTGGAATAAATTACAGAGAGACTACTTATTTCTCTACTCGTAGCTCCAGTGGCGGAATAAATCCCATAGAGACGCCCTAAGAAGCTGACCTTTTTGGCGTGATGAAGACCTCCGGCCCAGTTGATCGCCAAGTCACAAGCCTGTTTGTTGAGCTTGACTGCGCCAGCGATGCTGCCGCCAGACGACAGCTGACAGAACTCGTACAAACCGTCAAACACAGGACAGTCCTCGCCAACATTAACTGGGGGATCAACCGCAATTGTATATAAGAAGTCATTACTTGGCAGTAATCATATAAATGTCTCGAACATTAAACTTGAGTTGAAAAAGCAAAATTGTCAATCTGAAATAAAATTGTGAAAACTAATTTGGGGTTATATTAATGTATGCTCTGTAAATATGAACCGAGGGTGATACAGTTGGCAATGCAAGAAGATGTTCTTGTTGAGTTGCTAAGCTTCTGTTCCGGTGGAGGTGCCACGGGCGGTGCGCTGCCCGAATGCCCAGATGACCACCGACATGTGCACGTAAAGAATGTTACGGCCGGTGCAGGCCCTTATAACCGGACTTTCATCCCCGAGAAAACCGACGCAGTCTTAGGGCGCTCCCATAAATCACGCGCACGAGTGACATTATGAGCCTTTCTGGCGCTACACCGGGGCACGACGCCAGGACATGCTCAACTGTATCGGGCGGGCCTCAGCATCGCAGGTACAGATCGGAATTGGCGTTCCCCAGTGTATGACTGGAGCGTCGCGTGGTACCAGCACCTTAACCTCGAGAAGTGAACCTTGTCTTTTCTAGGCAACCTCAACTCCACATCAACCGTCGGTGGGTGTCCACAAGACAGTGTTCATTTTATGATCACCCAAAGCAGGAGCTGTTAAGTGAGTGTGTATCTGTTAAGGCATAAATGTGATGTCTGTAGGTTAGGGAATGATGTCTGTAGGTTAGGGAATGATGTCTGTAGGTTGGGGAATGGTGTTGTGAAGGGAGCCGAAGTGGGCTGCCAATGTATTGTGAGTAGGTGGTGGCAGGGATGGCCAGGTCCACAATCTCGTTTAAGAATTGGAGGCATTTGGTTTTCTCATGCAGATGAGGAATGGTGGCAGTTTGTGTATAGAAGGTGGAAATATAAGCAGTGCTTTAGATTCCTTGCTAACATCAAGAGGATGAAACTGAGCAGCAACTAGAATAAGACAACATTACTATTTCTTGATCATTATTTACTGTGCGAGATTTTTTTTATTTCAATACTCTTCTAAATAGGCCCAACTTTCTATACCATTATGCATGGTAAGAGCACATTTAAAATGATCTTGCTGTCTTTCCATAGCTGTTTTGGTATAAATGAGGAACCTAAAGCTGCAAGGTATTTCTCAATTCACCAAACTCAAAACAATATTGTGTGGCGTGTTGTTCTAATTTAGTGTTGATTTATTGAAGTTGTTTAAGTAAAAAAATTACATTTAGTAATTGATTCAGTGATTATTCTTCAACCTGATCTTTATTAAAAGCGCGTTGAGAAACCATAGATCAGAGTGACAGGACCTAGTAGCCCATTGAGTAATGAGGAATAGCATTGCAATGTAGTTCAAATCAAAATTACCCTCGTTATTTCCAGTTGCTCCAATTCTTAAAACCACACAGCAGTGACTTAGTTAAACCTTAGCCACATACCTCAGCTAGTTTAATCCCCAAAATGACGTTCACTAAGCTAGGAGCCAATTAACTAAATGCAAGGCATGCAAATCTACCTCCAGCACAGTTTGGATACAAAAATGAAACAACAAAATTGATGAAACTCAGGAACACTAAAGCCATATTGCTATTTTCACAAGCTAACTGAAAAATGGATTCCACTGCACTTCAAGACTAGCACCAGAAATTTTTGTAAGATAAATGCAGATGTGATGGAATAATACCTTGCTACAGGTATTCTGAAGCTATTGAAGAAGGAAAATACGAGATACCCATGTAGCTAATGCATTTGAAATTAGACCTTGCATTTCTGCACTGGTTTGTTGTACTCTTTTGTATTCTAAGGAATTGACTAAGAGATGTTCAATCAATGAACTAGAACCTAGGACTCGCATTTCTGCATCTGTCCTACAGCCTAAGACACCCATTTCTGCGTCTGTGTTTTACTGGTTCAATATTTATGATTGCTCAGTAATGACCTAGAACCTAGGACTCGCATTTCTGCATCCGTTTGTTGTACTCATTCAATATTTATGATTGCTAACCAATGACCTAAAACCTAGGACTCACATTTCTGCATCTGTTTGTTGTACTCGTTCATGTTGTCTGGTCTGATGGAGCGGATGAAGCGGATATAGTCATCCGAGTGGAACTTCGTCATCTCGTCTTGAGTAGCTTTATGAGGGCGCTGCAACAGAAGGATTGGAGTTGAGGGATATTGATTACTGGCACATTAGATATTCGACTCAATTCATTGTGGGTTAGAAACAAAAGGAGAGCAGCACTGAATGGACAGATCCGAGATCAGCCTACTAGTGCCCTTGATTGCAGATCAGAGATCAGCTAACTAGTGCTCTTGACTGCAGATCAGAGATCAGCTAACTAGTGCTCTTGATTGCAGATCAGAGATCAGCTAACTAGTGCTCTTGATTGCAGATCAGAGATCAGCTAACTAGTGCTCTTGATTGCAGATCAGAGATCAGGTAGCTAGTGCTTCTGATTGCAGATCAGAGCTCAGGTAGCTAGTGCTCTTGATTGCAGATCAGAGATCAGGTAGCAAGTGCTCTTGATTGCAGATCAGAGATCAGCAAACTTGTGCTCTTGATGGCAGATCTGAGATCAGCCAACTAGTGCTCTTGATTATGGATGAGAGATCAGCCTAATAGCGCTCTTGCTTGCAGATCAGCCTACTAGTGTTCTTGATTGCAGATCAGCCTACTAGTGTTCTTGATTGCAGATCAGCCTACTAGTGCTCTTGATTGCAGATCAGCCTACTAGTGCTCTTGATTGCAAATCAGGGATCAGCTAAATAGTGCTCTTGATTGCGCATCAGAGATCAGCCTACTAGTGCTCTTGATTGTGCAAGATCAGCCTACTAGTGCTCTTGATTGCGCATCAGAGATCAGCCTGCTAGTGCTCTTGATTGCGCATTAGAGATCAGCCTGCTAGTGCTCTTGATTGCGCATCAGAGATCAGCCTGCTAGAGCTCTTGATTGCGCATCAGAGATCTGCCTACTAGTACTCCTGATTGTGCATCAGAGATCATCCTAGTACACTTGAATCAGGCACAAATTGGAAGGAAAACAGCATTGAATGATGCAAAACAAGCTGCGGTTGTGCATATGCTAGCGTGGGAACATCAAGAGGATCAATAAATGAGGTTGAGCAAGTGCCTGTCTTGAAAATGTGCTCAACTACGTAGGGCAAAAAAAAAAACATTACAGAAAGTGAACATTTTGGGCAGATGTGGGCACAAATAAAAAATATAAAACTAACTGAATCAAGTATGTAACACAGGAGGCAAGAATAACAAAGTAGTGTGGCTATTACAAATAAAAGCAGATGACAAGGTAGCTAACAGGCAATGGATAATGACAAAACGAGAGCAGTTGTTGCCGTAAAGCTTTGTACGGTTAATAATAAACCAGAAATGAAATGCAAAGTTATGTGATGAGATATTTAGTATACATATGGCCTACTCACACATATTTGGACAAAATTATCACCCCTAGCATGGAAATGTTTTATATCACCCAGGTTTCACCAGAAATAGTTTTTCAAATATTTTTGAACTCCAATTTACTCATGGGAGGAAAAA
>SDVV010006813.1:0-18175 GCA_016164225.1 Gammarus roeselii
TTTTTTTTTTTTTTTTTTTTTTTTTTTTTTTTTTGATCCTCTGAAATCACATCATCCTCGCCGTCAGGTGACACCGGCACGCTGACGCTTCGTCTGCAAGCGCAAGTGCCACGTCTGTGTGCGGCGCTGCGTCCCGACGCAGTTTCACTGGTCGACGCCGTTGCACCTCCCGACTTCTGCCTACAATCAGTGCTAGGCCGTGCCGACGGGAAGGTAAGCTTGGTCATCTGTACATCGAACACTGAAACGATATTGTAGTCAGTGAAAATTAAAGCCCTGTATGGTGCATATGCATTTTCAACTCGTCTAAGAGTAGTAGTAGTAGTTGCTTCCATGTTCCACCGGAGTCCCCACGCGAAGTTAATGCAGACTCCCCCGTTGGGCGGTCTCGTCTAAGAGTCTGAGTTTCGAATTCAATATATAGCTAATATCAACGCAGATAAAACGCGCACCAGCTGCCCGTAGTGTAAAAGACGCATAGCCATCTGGTGAGATTGTAGAACTCAAACGCACCTTTATGTGGACGTTAAGGGCCGGTCAGGCCTCCATGTTTTGCTCGCACTTTCAACACAGAGTTCAGTTAGTGTTGAACGCCACTAAAATGCAGTTAGATAAGGGGCAGTTCGCCACTCTGCCTACCTTTTAATGCATATACGTTTAGCTGTTGATAAACAACATTCAATAAAGATGAAGATTATGACATTTTGCTTCTAGAATTAGAAATTCTGCTTTCATTAGAACAACTGATGTATTTTTTTTTGGGGGGGGGTTGATTGATTGATTTGGGCCTCATTTCCACCAGAGACCTGGTGTAATTTGGCACACTGTTTACCTATGCGTTCGAACGTGACCGATCTGCCTTTGACATAGCTACACACAGTCTCGAATATTTCGCACGTAAGCTTCATCACTGCAATCTATTCTAGTAGTAGTAGTTGCTTCCATGTTCCACCGGAGTCCCAACGCGAAGTTAATGCAGACTCCCCGTAGGGCAACTGAGAAGTGGCAGAGTAGGTGCAGCGTAGATTAAGAGCCGGATCAACGTAGATTCTGAGTAGGCTCAGCGTAGATTCAGAGTAGGTTCAACATAGATACCGAATAGGTAGTAGCAGATACCAAATAGGTTTAACGTAGATACAGAGTAGATTTAACATAGATTCATAGTAGATTTTACATTGATTCAGAGTAGATTTTACATAGATTCAGAGTAGACTTGACATATATTCATAGTAGGTTTAACGTAGATACAGAGAAGGTTTAACATAGATTTGGGAGGAGGGAGCAAAGGTTCCAGGATTCAGAGGGGCCTCAAGTGGGTTATTCAGTTTCTATTTATCACTATGAAAAAAGGCTTGTAGAAAAATAGTGGAGCCCACAAAATAAAAATAATAATATACTAAAATAAAGTGTTAATGATCTATAAAATGAATAATCATCCATCCACCCCAATAGGCAGCAGTAGATACCGAACAGGTACAACGTAGATACAGAGTAGATCAAACGCAGACTCAGAGTAGATTTAACGTTGATTCAGAGCAGGTTCAACGTAGATTCAGAGCAGGTTCAACGCAGATTCAGAGCAGGTTCAACGCAGATTCATAGTAGTAGTAGTTTGATTTTGTTTTCCACCGGAGTCCCAACGCAAAATTAATGCAGATTCCCCCGTAGGGCAATTGAAGAGTGGCAGCGTAGGTTCAACGCAGATTCCTAGTAGGTTCAACGCAGATTCAGAGTAGGTTCAACGCAGATTCAGAGTAGGTTCAACGTAGATTCAGAGTAGGTTTAACGTAGATTCAGAGTAGATTTAATGTGGATACCGAGTAGGTTCAACGTAGAGTAATAGTAGTAGTAGTAGCAGCAGCAGTAGCTTCTTTCGCGCTCCACCGGGGCCCTCGACGTGAAGTCGTCGCACGAATCTACCCTGGGCCCCTCGGCGAATCTACGAATTTACCCTACAAAATTTATCACCATTGATGACCCTGGAGCCCATAGAAGAAGAAATAATAACATACTTAAATAAAGTAGTTGTAGAAGTTGCTTCCATGTTCTACCGGAGTCCCAACGCGAGACTAAAATAAAGTGTTAATGATATATAAAATGAATATTCATCCATCCACCCCAAATGTTGCACAGAGTCGCCTAAATGTGACAGTTGGAGATCTAGTGGTGGAGAATGTGGTACGACGTTCCCGGTAGAAAAGGACAGTACATTAATGTGGCCCTCATTAAAAGGACAGTGAGAACAAGCAGTTTCCACTCACAGCTCTTACTCCACGCCCAAACCTATCAGGTTCCCACACTTGATAGATTTGGGCATGGAGCAAGAGCTGTTGGTTGAAAACGGCTTGTTCAAGAAGCGAGAATAGTACACATGGGCAAAGATGGCCCATGGTGCAATGCGAGCCAATTTCGACGAGGGTGGTGGAAAAGCTATTATATGTGCGGGTGTTGAGAGGGCAGAGTGGAGAAAGGTTTACCATATACTAGTGGAAGGAAGATTTAGCGTCGATGGAGAACAAAAGAGTGCGAGGAGGAAGAGTTAGTGAAATAAACTTAACTAAACGTGGATTGCAGAGCCGAGGAGTTCCAGCAGCCGTTGATTTCAGCCTCATCTCCACCAGAGCCTCAACGTGAGTCAGAATAGGCTCTTCCGTAGGGCGCGATCAGCCGTTGAAGGAATAAAATAAGACAGCGTGAGAGGCACCACATGAGAAATGTCGACGAATGGAAAACTTTCAGAGACGCGTTGATGAGATGTTCGAAAAATATGTGTTGAGTGCGCCGCGTGGGCGGGTGAAGAAGGAAGGCTGCGAGTGATGGAACAAAGAGATCAAACTGACGGTGGCGCAGAAGAACAGCCTCTGAGGAGTGGTTGTTTTCTTCTGCGCCACCGTCGATGGTCTATGACAACCATCGAAAGAAGAGAAGAGAGGTAACGCGCGTGTCGAGGAAAGCTAAGAAATTTGCTGATGCTAGATGGGCAGACGGCTGTCCCAGAATCATGAGAACAAGATGTTCTGACAAGAGGGGAACAGGGTAAGAAAAGGAGAGACCTGGTGAGTTGTTGAATGTTGCGGTGTCAGTGGCTGACATTGTCAGGTTATGGAAAAGAGACTTGTTGCAGACATTCTAAGGAAGAGATGCAGGAAGCGGTACAGGTGATAGAAGCAGGGAAAGCCTCATGATAGGACGACGTCACGACCGAATGCCTGAATATGTAATGGCTTGATTGGGGCCTCATCTCAACTGGAGCCTCAACGCGAATCACCGCAGGTTCCCGCGTAGGGCACGATCATCAAGAGGGGTGGAGTAACGAGTGTTTTGTGTCGGGCGTGGTGCAGATTGGGTGGCGCAGTGCTTGCAGTGAATCGCTCTAGAAGGACAAAGGGGATAACACTGAATGCTACAGCTCGAAATGCGTCATTTCGTCATGTGTTGTTGGTATGTTGCATGGCAGAGCAATAAAGAGGATTAGAGACGGTACGGAAGGTGTAATTGGCGAGGAATTTGTGTGGCTCATTGAGGGTACACCGATCAGATTTTTGTTGCAAGACAAGACTGCGAGAAGTACCTTGCGAAGGAAAAGTTTGTGTTCTATGCCGTGATGGATCTGCAAAAGGCCAACGATAGGGGTCAACTGGGAAGTGCTGTGTAAGGTGCTGCGTTTGTATGAAGTGGACGGAAATTTTTCGAAAGCGGTTCAAAGTTTTTATGTTGGCAGCAGAGCACGTGTCTAGAGTGAGGAGCGAGGCGAGTACTCGGTTCAGAGTGGAAGCAGGATCGTTAAGGCTTCCTGGCTGTTCAATCTTTCCATGTGTGGAGTGGTAAATTTTGATTTGGGGCTCGACGCAAGTTATCGCAAGCTCCCCCGTAGGGCACGAAGGTCATAGGTTCATGTAATGGTCAAGTAGGTCAACGCGAGTGTAATGGGTCGTGGTTTAGATCGGTTGGGAGCGAATGGTCGGGGTTGGCAGCTGTTGAGAGCAAATGGTCGGGGTTGGCAGCTGTTGAGAGCAAATGGTCGGGGTTGGCAGCTGTTGAGAGCAAATGGTCGGGGTTGGCAGCTATTGGGAGCGAATGGTCGGGGTTGGCAGCTATTGGGAGCGAATGGTCGGAGTTGGCAGCTGTTGGGAGCGAATGGTCGGGGTTGGCAGCTGTTGGGAGCGAATGGTCGGGGTTGGCAGCTGTTGGGAGCGAATGGTCGGGGATGGCAGCTGTTGGGAGCGAATGGTCGGGGTTGGCAGCTGTTGGGAGCGAATGGTCGGGGTTGGCAGCTGTTGGGAGCGAATGATCATGCACTGGCAGCGGATCCGGAGAAGTTATGTAGGCTGCTGCCAGAGTCTGGTGAGTGAGAGGAGGGCGCGGCGAGTTGAAGTGTGTAAAAATGTTAGTTGAATGTGTGCGAGCACATTTAAAGTTTTGTTGAAGGAATTCCAGGGTTTCAAGTACTTGGGCTTTTATGAGGGAGAAGACCGAAGAAGTGGAAATTAGAGGTGAGGTAGCGAGTGAAAGAAAGGTGTATACCGATGTGTGCACTTCAGATTGATTGATTTGGGCCTCATTTCCACAAGAGCCTCAACGTGAGTGCACTTCAGAGCCTTATCAACTGTAAGACGTTGCCAGAGGTTGTCCCAACTGTGCACGGCAGAGCCGTGACTATTCAAACTTCTGTTCACTTCTGCTCTCGCGATCAGAAGAGAATAGAAGATTGAATATTTTGGTTATGAAATGTTTGAGGGGCCTAGCTGGAGGGACGCTAAGAGCTAGGACTCTCTTTTGCCAAAGGACTAAGTTTGTGCGAGTGTATGAGAAGAGCGCGAGGTACGCCTTGCCGCCGGTTGCCTGCCACCCCCTCTTTCTAGAGGATCCGGTCTAATCTCTGTATCTGCATTACTCACCCTTTTTCGGTAGGCGAAACTCATAGATTTTCTAGTTTTCCTCATCAGGGATGGTGAGGATTGATGATGGGAGATTGGTAAATTGGGTGATGAAAGCAGAGGCGAGTGGATACAGGTCTAGAGGCAGACCTAAGTTTCTGTGGATAGATGACGTGAAGCAGGCATTAGGGAGGAAAGACGTGTGTGTGGAGGTAGCGCTTAGGCGCGCAATAGATGAGTTTTGACGCTGCTTAGATGTGCTTTCCCGCCTTTGACGTTTCATTCAGAAACGGGTTGGTTGTTGTAGATTTACCCCGGTTTCCAGCTGCGGTTTCGGAAACCGCACCAACGCAAAGTTCGATACAACAGACATGCGCCTGTTTAGACGGGGGGGAGGGGAGGAAAAGAATAAGTTACCGGCTTGGGAGCATGGTAGAGTGTTATTGCAGATAAAAGAATTACCTTTGTGCGTTGTGTAGTAGTTAACAAATAACCACAAGTTAGGTTTAATTTCAGCTGTGGACACCAGAACATTGTTGCCTGCAGCGTTTTCATGTCCCTCAGCCACAACCAGACGCGTGCAATAATGACCATGTCGACATTGATTACAGTTAAGGCCAAAGTTATCACAATGTTTTGTAGGAGAGAAATAATGGAAACTGCTATACGTTGTGGCTCTGGTGTCATGAAAGTGTCGGGTGGGTCAGGAACCCGGTAGCGCACAGGCTGAGGCCGCATCAACACCGCAGAGACGATGCACACGACACCACCTCTACCGACAAGAATACGGAACTGGTTGGGTTGAAGGACTTTCACTGGGGCCGGGGCCCCAGACGCCGTCACCACTGCAGGCAATGCACTTGTATGGAGTTAGCCAGCCTGACTCGTGTAACCCTCCTCTCAAGCGGCAACGGGTTAGCTATGGGTGGGGGAGGGCCCGATTACTTTGACTTAGCAGGGGCAAACCAGTTAAAGCTGTCCGGCCTTGCTGCTGACACTGACCTCAGACCTCATTCCTTACCGAAAGTATGTGTTACGGAGTCTCCTGGTCGGACTCTTAAGCGCCAAAGTGCTAAAATTGTGTGCGTGTGAGTGCATTAGAGGAGTGTGAGGTGCGCCTTTCCGTCAGTCACCTCCCCCCCCTTTTTCTCGGAGATTCAACTTCGTGTCTTTTTATTTCAGGTTTATGATCACTTGAAGGAGTCCATGCTGGGAGTTCCTGGATCCACCGACCGCAGACCATACTGGCGAGAGATGACCTACCCTGCTCAGCAACACAAAGCCAAACTGTAGTCAAGTGTTCAACGCAACAAGTCAAAGCTAAAGCTACCCTGCTCAGCGACAGGACCCAGCTGTAGCTACCCTGCTCAGCGACTTTAATTTGGACCTCATCCTGCTCAGCGGCACAAGGCCAAGTTACAGCTCAGCGACGAAGGCCAAGCCAAAGCCCGGCCCTTCATTAGTAGTAGTAGTAGTTTACTAGAGAGCTTACAGAGACTCGCGTCAGAGCTTCGATGGAGATTGACCCATTATTCTAATCTACACTACTAGCATCTCTGGTCATTCTAATCTAGTTCAGGTTATATAGAGATAAAGTATCGTGCCAAAAACTGCTCGTGACTGAAGTGATGTAACAAAATATCTACTGGAGTGGCGTGGTAGAACAGAGCGTTGAGTGTTGGGACCAATCCACTGTAAAAATGACCGATCTAGCAACAGGATGACCGTGTACAGTAGCGAAGGAAAATTCGTGTGTGGTTAGTTTACAACTGTAAAAACAAACTCGATTTTTCCCACGTGCAATTTAGCTTTACACAGCAAATTCTGACTAATATGTGAGCATGTGCAAGCATGTACGACTAATGTGCGAGCATGTACGACTAATGTGCGAGCATGTACGACTAATGTGCGAGCATGACTAATGTACGAAGCTTCTAAATGAAAATATCAATTAAATTTCTGATGAGTTCAAATATCGAATGGAAAATGAACATAAGATTTTTTTTAAATCAATCATAAACTTTCTTTCGCTACTGTACCCTTCTACAATGATGTATATCTGATTCAATTTCAGGTTTCACACATGACCAAACTAATGCTATGTCCTTTCAGTCTATGAGCTCAAAACCCTACTCCTCGTCCCATCGCTGCGACAAAACAACAAATTTTATCTAAACTTCTTAGCTATCTCAAACTCATATTTGCTATGGCAAAACAAATATGTTTCAAGACACCAGAAAGTTTTTTTTTAGATTTGATTAGTTAGAGTAGTCCTCGTTGGCAGCTGAAACGTATAGCTTGACCAATTGCTCATATATCACACGGCTGTAACTTACATAGCATCGCTTCAATAGAAGCCCAAGTTAGACGACTGAATTGTCTGGCCACATTTCGGCTCCGGACAAAGTTAAGCGACGCCCGGTTCATTAGTGTACTATTCATCTGATTAGCTGCCTACTCAGGAAATGGTATGGGTATAGTTATTATCATGTGACATTTGCTGATTTTGTTATTTGGTTGAGTGTCAGACATATTTAGCAGCATGATATTCAATACAAGGTAATCAACTGTGTAGCATTCTTAGTGAAGACAATATTCTTTCAGTTGTTGGGCCCTTAATTGTTGGAATTGTAACGTGTACCTGTAACCGTGGATTATATTCTCAAAAAGTAGAGGTTTTCAGGTTTTTTAGGCGTATGCTTATTAGGGGTAAGTGTATCAGAACGATTATCTGACGAACTCGACGGCGGTAATAACAATTTTTACTCCTTACCGAGGATAAGATACTGCCTGTGAAGTGAAAAACGCGCAAGCATTTACAAATGTATGGCGTTTTGATACATAGATGAATAGCGTCGGTACTTTCAATGCGTAGTTAGTATAATAACAAAACTGAGTAGAATAGATTTCCACTTTTTGGATAACAACTTTGCAGCCCTCTCGTTTTGACTTTGATAAAGTTCAGTAGGAAGTTACCCATGATTGAATCCTCCCTTCATGTGAGGATTCGGGAAGCACTGGTCGGTTTTGATTTGGGCCTCATTTCCACCGGAAGCACAGGTCAGTAAACCGCCTAGTCTTCTGAATCAAATCCTTAAGTGTCTTCAAATAATGTGCCTGAAAGCCCCGGAATGCGGTCGCCTTTACAAAGTAATTTCTCTGACTTCGAAGTAGACATATAATTATTTTCTAACATACATATATATATTTGTACTTAGATATAAAGAAATGTTGGATTCAGAATAATGGTGCTCATTTGTAGAGTGTTTAGTGTAAGATTAGAACTGTTGAAGGACACTCATAGTTTATCTTGTTATATTTATGAGCTAGATTTGACCTGCGACGGTGGAAACCCGCGGGCAGCGTACATCCTGACACCCACCGACATGTGCTTGTTGGGACGAAACGGTGGAAGGATGTAATTGCAAATATCCATTGACTGTGGGTCAGGTGGCAAATACATTCCCACCCGTGTGGTTTGATTCTGTTATTCTAAAAAACAGACCGTTTCTGGCAGTAAGTTCATGGCCGTCAGCCACATTGCATCGCACTAGCCAGACGAGCGCAGTGATGACCTCATGTGGGAGAAGGACGAGTAGTAGGTAAGGAATGATAGATAGTTCATTTGTTTAGGAAAAAATGCAGTGTAAACGATGTGGCTCTAGTGTTCCGAGAGTGTCGATAGGCCAGTAACTCTAGCAGCACACAGGCGCATAGTCCACGTCAACACCGCAGATGACTCCATTCTCACCGACTATGTGAACAGGGTGGTTTGAGGAACTTACACTGGGGTCGAAGCCCCAGACACTACCACCGCAAGCAGGCTTCACGGCGGAGTGAGCTCGTCTCACTCGTGAAGGCTCTCTTGAGAGCAGTCTAAAATAGTTTGAAATATTCCAACCGAAGATTTGTAACGGCTTTCGATTGGGACAGTCGGTCGATTGATACTTGTGCTTGGATCCTTTGTAGACGTTTTTAGTCTTCCTTCAACAACTGTGCCATTAGAGGTTTCAAATAGCGACAAGTTAATCACTCCTCAAGAACTAGTTTTTGACTACAGACGCTGGTCGTAAACATTCAAATCCTTTGCTTCTCGACAGATTCCATGACTTCTTGCGCAAGTTGCATCTCGAGTCACGCCAACTTTACCTAGTGTTTCCCTCCTTCGGAAAGTCCGCATGTAGGGAATTTTAATAAAGTCTACCATGGCAACACATTGATGAATAACATTTCTAATTTTTACCAACACTATTTTAGTGCGCTGGTTAATAATGAGTTGCAATATAAATTATTTAAAGACATATTTACCATACAGCATCAGATTTGTTGAATTTTATATTGCAGGTTTTGTACGAAAGTTTGTTTTCAATAAATGTTTTTATATTGTTAGTTTTCTTTTAGTTACTGGTTATATTTACAATATATAGGCCGAACTGTTAAATGACTTAGTTCAGATTTTCAGTTATCTAAGCTGCGATGATCAGCACATACAATGCCAAGCTGAACGAGATTGCATGCAATAACAACATAAAAATGACTAGCACAAATATGGACTGATGATCCAACATGTACTGAAGTGCCCTAATAATTTTCTGGTTCATTACAAATTTTGAAATGCACTTTTGAAGGCAACTTTATTCATCATTATTAAGTCAGACTGACCTTGAACGTACAGGTCGCAAAAGAAAATTCGTTTATGACCGGCGAGTCCAACTAAGAAACCAACAATCCTTTCCTTCCAAAAGAAAAAAGGTATCGGAAACAAGCACGCATACCAAACTTTGAATACTAATACACATGTAACAACCCTTAAATTAACTTTTGATGTCAATCTGTAACCGGAAATCTATTTTCTTTCACTTCTCTTTACGTATATAAAACATATGGGATAGGAATAGTTGCCAGTGATAAACGGGATTATACATAAATACACCGACCGAATTGAATAGGAAACCGAGCGAAAACATAAGACTAAAACGATAAGATATCCGCACAGCTCCCGAAATTTAAACAAGACTTCATGACTGGTCCCTCACAGTTACTTGTCTTGTGCGCGGAATAACTGACCAGTGCACATCACTGATACTAACTTATATTCAAGTTATACGATAACCACTTGTTTTGTACAAATCTGCCGGCACTGTGCAGCAGCGAAAGATAATTCGTGTCTTATAAAGAACAAACAAACGATGCTTTCCCATGAGGAATTGAATTTGATGTGGTTATTAATACGGTATTATGTCTGGACGAAGCTTCTGATTAGGTTACCAATATACAGCAAATCTACCTATATCGCGATAATATATAATGTAGGATTTCTGCGAATTTTCAATACTTCCTTAATGTTTTATCGATACTCCATACTCATTTTGATAAAAACTAAGCAAGCCTTGAACTCCCCCCCCCAGAATAAACGAAAAAAATTCCTGGAAAATATAATAGAAAATGTTTTCGACCTGTGCAGAGGTTGTGAAAACAATATGCGGCAAACTAACACGCAGAGACCTGCACATTAACACCTAGGTAATATTGAATGGTGTTAATTATGGAACATATTATTGTGACAGATACTAAGCCGAATCCCCCAGGAAAAGGGGATGGCCGACGGCAAGGCGCAGCTCCCACACTCAAACAGCAAATTTGATTTGATCTGAGCCTCATTTCCACCAGAGCCTCATCGTGAGTCATAACATGCTCCCCCGCAGGGCGCGATCAAACAGCTAAGCCTTTTTGAGCTAAAAGGTCCGGCCGAAAGACCCCGCAACACACTCTGGGTCATCAGTGCGGTCAGGGTCTGGACAGTGTGACTGGTTTATCTCTGCTTCGTCAGTGACCGGGCTCCCTCCACCCATGACCAACCAGTTTCAAAACGAGATACCAAAGGCAGGAAAGCACAAAAAAAACGTCAAAAATCATCCATTCACAACAGTTCTCTACTCACGTCTGTTCATTGCACGCTCTGTCGCTACCTTCACACTCGTGTCTCTCCTTCATGCCATCCATCCACGCAAACAGCGTTCTACCTCTCTGTTTACGTTCACTCCCCTCCGCCTTCATCACCCTTCTTGCTAATCATCCATGCGAAACATCTCAGAACACGTGAAGTTACTCTCCTCTCATTTCTTCAGCATCCTCGTTCTAATTCGAACAACGTAGGTATTGATCTCGTCTCTTAGCGTAACTCCAGTCATACTTCTCAAACATTTCATATCGGAAACCTTCAATCTTTGTCTCTTCAGCTCTCAACCCCCAGAGCCTCAGCTCCGTTGAGTTGAGTTGGTAAAACTACACCCTCATAAAATCCTCACTGTGCTGCCATTCGCTCCGTCCTACAGCTCATTTCATTCAGTGCATCAAACACTTTACAACCTTCCTTCACACGTGACTTTTCTGTTTCCACTAGTTAAGTCTTCTCCACATGGGACCCCAGATACCTAAAACACCGAACCTCCTCCATTAACTATTTTGAAGGACACTGATTCTGCTCGCATAGACACTCCCCGAACATTTTGGTACTTTACCATCACCAGTGCCGTATCATCCGCAGGATAAAAACCCTTGCATAAAACATTCGTGTTATTGACCAACAAATAAATCTACTGAATTCGCAGACATAAAACGCACAGCGATACGGTTTAAAAAACATTGCATTATTATTAAAAGCGTTTTCTTTATAGCCTTGCTAAGTAAGAGCGCAGTGACTTTCACACCTTATGCTCTTAGCTCTCCTCGCCCTCTAGGCGAGAGCTGTAATCCAGGCCTAACGAAGCATACCTACCAAAAGACCAGCACAGCCTTTTTCTTTGGTGTAGCCCTTATATGGAGGCACCCCACTAACAATGCGGTGTATTTTCTATCGACGCAGCACTTTGGCCACTATACTATGCGTTTTAATGCCCGGATGATGGAGTCAAGCCTAGGTATTAGGCTGAGCTTCCCCAAGCCTTGGTCACTAAAAAAATAGGGTAATTATCTTTCCTCAGCCAACCAGTATGTCAGTGGCACCGGTCGTTAAGGCGATCTGAGTTGAGGTTTGAGAGGAGCGAGAAAAGCAGGCTCGAAGACAAAAAAATTGTATCTCTGCCGATGTGCCGAGATATATATATAAGATTATATCAGACTACCCGGAATTCCGAAGAACAAGAAGCCAGGTCCTTCAGGTAAAGTAGGCCTACCTATCAAGCCTCCGCGACACATACCAACAGGGAGTGTGGTAAAGCCGCTGGTTCACAGAACGCTGGGCGAGATTTCGACGTTGAAGAGAGTAATTTCTATCACTCGATTGTGTGAGGGGATAAAGGCTAATTGGTATCCGACCGGCGGATAAACAGACGGCAGGAAGGTAGTTATTACGGCGGGGTCCGAGTGACCAAACCTTGAGTCCCGAATTGCAGTTCCCAAAAAGATGCAGGAGGGAGTGTCAGAACAGAGACGGAAAGTGCCATCTCGGGTCAGGTAATGCAGGAGTAGCTCAGCGGTTTCCAGGTGGCACTGACTAAGGTGGGGAAGAAGGGAACAAGTACTGTCGGTTACAAAGCTAGAGACCTTATTTTTAATTTTGCGTTTAATTAAAACTTAATTGAATTCAAATTGTAGTTAGGTAAGTTTTTATGGTTTCATGTTTACAGCCAAACGTTCGGAGTAAATACTAATGTGTAAATGCATACTATAAAACATACAATCTCGGTGCAGGGATGTCGTAAACAAAAAACGCGAAACTAAAAACAAGGTTTATCTTTGTACCCGATAGTACAAGGGAGAAGTTGCCCAGTCACCGACGACTCCACGGGCCTAGAACCCGCCATAGGACAGTAGTGGGGACGACCGGAGCTGGATACAAGTCGGAGGCAGGAATGCAGACAGATATTCGAAGAAAGAAGAAGAACTCGGCAATCACCCACAGAGGTATTTTTTCTCACAGGGGTCTGTAACCCGGGTAAGACCAGGTAACTAGAAATGAGCGGAAGCAGAGATGCGAAAAGGCCCAGTGACAAAATGAACGTGGTGTGTGGTGATCGGAATAGGAAAATCCTTCTTTGAAACGAAGGCAGGCGGCCTAAGTGGAAAGGGAAACAATCCGGGTTCAACAGAGTGAAGCAGGCTGGCAAAGCATCCGGGTGCGATGCCAATTGCAGATCAGGTGAATAAAGCGAAACCTCGCCGAGAGGAAACAGGACAGAGGATAAACCGCAGGAGGAAACCTTCAGTCTCAGTGGAAAGGGTGAGAGGTGTGGAAGAGGACGAGCATGATACAGTAAAATCCACGGTCCCACTACCATGTCATTTCAGTCTGCTTATAGAACGTAAGCGTAGGCGGATTGATGGCGTTAGCGCAAGCGGATTGGTGACGTAAGCGCAAGCGGATTGGTGACGTAAGCGCAAGCGGATTGGTGACGTAAGCGCAAGCGGATTGGTGACGTAAGCACAAGCGGATTGGTGACGTAAGCACAGGCGGATTGGTGACGTAAGCACAGGTGGATTGGTGACGTAAGCACAGGTGGATTGGTGACGTAAGCACAGGTGGATTGGTGACGTAAGCACAGGTGGATTGGTGACGTAAGCACAGGTGGATTGGTGCCGTAAGCACAGGTGGATTGGTGCCGTAAGCACAGGTGGATTGGTGACGTAAGCACAGGTGGATTGGTGACGTAAGCACAGGTGCTTACGAACCTGGTAGCAAGAGAAGCGAGGAAGAGAGAAAGCCATTTTGGATTAGAACTTTATTAACAACTAACATGGGCAAAGTATTAGAATTGAGACCTCTTATTTTAGTGTAACAATGTGAACAAAATGTAGTGATGGAGGTCGAAATTGAGAGGTATGGAGTTCCCAGGTAGAAACGACAATGGAAAGTAGTAGTGCTTGCATCTATGTTCCACCGGAGCGTCAACGCGAAGTCACTGCAGGCTTCCCCGTAGGGCGTGAAGATCGGTGCGTTCTGTTGGGTTGCACGTGCACGCGTCGAATTCAAACTTCAACTCGGGAAATCAGCAGAGCAGTGCGCTCAGGAACGGAGACGATTCAGACCAGAGTAGTTTTAAACAGAGTCCTACAGTCCGGTATGTTTTTCAAAACAGATCATTTTTTTCCTGTAGGCCGTTTCTGTGAGCAGGCATTGCAGGTTGCACGAGGGACTTACGAAGGCTCGTCGGGCCACTGCGAGTGCATTACAGTCCATAAGCAAGTGTTTCACACTGATCACCGCCTGGTGGCAACAGCGGCATGGTGGCGCATCCGGTCCCATTTCTACGTCCATAGGTGCAGGGTGTTCATAGCGCAGACTTATCAGCTGAACGAGAGCGCTCAGACTGTCCGAAAATACGACGTATTTAGGGAGGTGGTCAGTTATGGCAATACAGATGGCTAGTTCTACTGCGTACAGCTCTGCAAAGAATACAGAGGCCTCTCGGGGTAGGGATGCCCAACGTGTGGTCTACCCGTACACGGCGGCGGCTCCCACTCCGTCCGCTGTTTCGCAGCCGTCGGTGTATATATGGCGCTCCGGCGAGTATTGCTATTCAAGTAGTCTTGCAATTCTCGGCGGTACGTGTTTGTTGGAATGTCTTTAGGGTACACTTAAAATTCTAGGTTGACCAGCGTTGGGCTGATCAACCACGTTTGTGTAATGATTTGAAAAATGATAGGAGAATGAAGTAGATGTTGTAGTAGTTTGATTTTGTTTTCCACAGGAGTCCCAACGCGAAGTTGATGCAAACTCCCCCGTAGGGCAATTGAAGAGTTGCAGAGTAGGTTTAACGTAGATTCCGAGTAGGTTTACCGTAGTTACAGAGTGGGTTTACCGTAGTTACAGAGTGGGTTTACTGTAGTTACAGAGTGGGTTTACTGTAGTTACAGAGTGGGTTTACTTAGTTACAGAGTGGGTTTACTGTAGATACCGAATAGGTAGTTGTATATACCGACTAGGTTTAACGTAGATACAGAATAGGTTTCACGTAGATTCAGAGTAGGTTTCACGTAGATTCCGAGTAGGTTTAATTTAGATTCAGAGTAGGTGTTACGTAGATTCAGAGTAGGTTTCTCGTAGATTCAGACTAAGTTTAAAGTAGATTTGGGAAGAGGGACCAAAGTTTCTAGGATTCAGGTGGTCCTCAAGTGGGTCCTGTAGTTTCTCAAGAGGGCCCCGAAGTGTCTCAAGGGTGTCATAAAGGGCCTCAGAAGGGTCCAAGTGGTTCACCCAAATCCTCCTGGTCTTTCAAGTCCTTCGGGTTCTCGAAAACCCGAGTTCCCCGAGTCCTGCGGGTCTCACGAGTACCCCCCTTCCCTGGGTCACCTTGTCTCAACCATCCTCGATATATAAATATATATATAATGATAACAGATGTAAAATTTATCACTATAAAAAAAGGCAGATAAAATAATAGAACCCACGAAATAAGAAATAACAAAATATTAAAATAAAGTGTTATTGATCTATAAAATGAATAATCATCCATCCACCCCAATGCGAGTGTACGTGGTGTTGTGCTTACGAGTTTGCCAAGAAGTCCTTGGCAAACGGTAGCAGCTGCTTCCGGTAGAGTGTTTTGCTGGGGTTGCTGCGATCGTGGCTGTGAGTGCTGTTGCAGGAGGACGAGAGTTTATGCTCCTTGTGTTTGCTTCTCTAGCGAGAGAGCTCTTTTTAGTGGTAGTCTCTTCAAACTGCGTGGGTGGATGTGTAGACAGAGCTATTTGAGACGAGTAAGGGGACAGGATGTTTAACAGCCTCGAATATGAGTTTTCCGCAATAGGATTTGAGCACGTCGCCGTCCTGGCGATGGTCGTTTTCGCTGGTGGGGTGATCGAGGGTCGGGCTCGTAAGTGGGGAGTCGCGTCCCTCGCTTAGGCCTTCGCAGAATGGGGGCGCGGTAAAGACAAGTGGGAGTAGTTCTTGGTTCTTATCGTGACGAGCTGTTATTTGTATATCATTACTGATCTTTTTGGTCTGTGGTGAGTGGGCAACGGAGATTTCAGATCTTCACCTTCTCATTACAACTGTAGTGGTGAGCCTGGCTGCGTGGTCGGTTGCGGAGGCAAAATCCATCGCGGTGTCATCCAGGTCATCGCATGAATTATTGTGTTACTTTGTTCACGTTCTACGACGTGGGCCAGATACTTCTTTCCCTGTCGTTGGCCGTCTTTTGATTTTCCTCCCAGTTGCTGGGAGAGCGATTCCATCTTTATAACTGGATTTGTTGAAGAGGCCACTTTGCTTGCATCGCTTTCTTTGAGCGTTATGAGGAAGTGAGTGGGGAATGGTGCCGGTCTTTTCTCATGGGTAGGTGGGTCATCCGGGGTGGAGTGCATAGAGGCCACTGCCTCTCTACGTCAGACCCCGTGGACCATCTGGAATTGGAGGATCTCTCTCTCCGTCTCCTACTCTGGGCAATCTCAATGTCCGGTAGGGTGTGCGTTTAAGAAGAACAGTGCGGTTCTTCAGACCGGCACGACTGGGGATCTTCCTGTTTGCCGTAGTCGTCATGGGAGCAGTATGAGCATCTTTGCTTACCATTACAGTTTCCTCTCGTGTGTCCGTATTTCTGGCATTTATAACATCGAATTGGACGTCTCTCGAATGATGTAACCTTGGTTTTGGTGGCGCTGAAAGGAATGTCTAGGAATTTAAGTGGAGTAGGGCAGTTGAACTTTAGTATTAGGGCTGTGGTGGTCTCTCTTCTTGGTGTGATCTTTGGTGCTATTTTAACTTCGACAACGCAGTCTTTGTATTGAACGAGTCCAGTGATGTACTCCTCGATCTCCTTCTTCGGGATACCTTCAACGTAGATCAAACCTGAGCTTGTAGAGTAAGTCGGGTGTGGCACTATTTTGCATGGCTTTTCACGAGTATAGTTTTGGATAGAATTGTTTCACTTCGCAGTTTTGTGTCTACTCTGATGGCCGAGCCTTCGTCGCCGCTGGGAGCGACGCTCAGGACTGAGCGGCCAGTGAAATGTGCCCAGCTCTTATCGCAGAGGGTATGGACATATATCCGATCTGTCTTTGGCGTCGAACGGGATCTTCAGGTATTCGG
This sequence comes from Gammarus roeselii, assembly GCA_016164225.1. NCBI lineage: Eukaryota > Metazoa > Arthropoda > Malacostraca > Amphipoda > Gammaridae > Gammarus > Gammarus roeselii. Next base: position 16,906 of record SDVV010006813.1, read on the forward strand.
AAAAGGTATGACTATTGTTGAATAAGTTGTGTTCATTAAATAGCGTGTATTGCTTTCTCCTTGCAGCCCTCTGAGGTCGGTTGGGGTTTTTGTAGGGGGGGGGAGTCGTGGAAGTTGTCGTCGGAGGTAGAGGTACTTGCGTAAGTTGCGGGTTCTTTAGTTTGTTAGTTCATTAAGAGTTCGTTGATATGGAGAAATATAGCCTTGACATGACCCTCGAGCCTCGTTAGACGATCGTCAGTTGCGCTAGGTTCCGCGGCGAAAACTTCTTCCTGTTCAGAGAGGCCGGTTGTTTGGCCTAGTAGATTCCTGATTTCCTGGACGTTCCTGGTTAACTCGTCGATGCGGTCGTCTCTCCGGTCATCTTCGGCTGAGTTTACAAGTGTTTACAAGAGTAGGAATACAACAACAGGCCTATTGGCCCAAACTAGGTTGCCTTTTTGGTAGCAAGAGTGTTAGTTCTGGAGTAAAACGTCTAAGAGGCCCGTTGGCCCAAATTAATTTGCCTTCTGGTAGCAAGAGGATTAGTTTGAAGTAGAACGTCTAGGAGAGCTTCGTGTGTCATTTCTATTTTATTATAACAACAGGAAATGGAACGGTTTAGCTATTTATCGGCGAGTTATGTAGAACTTATCGAGCCGCGACTTGAACGTTTCGATTGTATTGCTGTTTACAACCTCCGTTGGAAGTTTGTTTCATTGTTCGACAACTCTATACGTGAAAAAATTGCGCGTGATGTCTAGCGAGAAACGTTTCCCAACGATTTTGTATCCATTGTTTCTAGTCACTCCGTTTGTTTCTAGAGTGAAAAGGCTCGCACGGTCGACGTTTTCCTTACCTTCATAATCTTCCACACTTCTATCATGTCGCCTCTGCCTCGACGTTTCTCTAGCGAATAAAGATTGAGTTAACAAAGCCTGTTTCCGTACGATTTATTCCGCAGCGAGGGGATGAGTTTGGTAGCTCTACGTTGAACCTTCTCATGTTAAATAACGTCTTTTCTAAGGAATGGAGACCAGAATTGAACGGCATACTCGAGATGCGGTCTAACAAATGCATTTGTAGAGGTCCTTAATTGACCCTACATTATTTTAATAAACACTAAACGCATTATCACAAGCACTATTACGATTAAGCAATCGCATCTTTTGATCTCATTGTTGCATATCTCTGTAGGTAGCAACAACATTTCCGTTCAGCCAGTACGAACAGCTTCCAACCACAATGGCAGTGCAACAAATATTTATTTTAGCTAAATAAATTTGTATAA
>SDVV010006814.1:0-18174 GCA_016164225.1 Gammarus roeselii
GGAGTTCTGCTGGATCCCCGGGCACGCGGGAATAAGAGGAAACGAACTTGCGGACTCGCTTGCTAAACTTGCATCTACTCACCAAGAACAATTTTTTGCAACACATTACCGGGACTGGTTCCCTATCATCAACTCCCATATAACATCCCGATGGGATGAAATGTGGCAGCAGAGTGGACAAAGGATGCTTTCAGTCAAGCCCTCAGTCGGAGAATGGGAAACGAAGTTCACCAACAGAAAAGACCAAGTGTTCATCAACCGCTTGTGCACGGGACACACGTGGATAACTCACAACCACCTGATGGATGTCGACATAGGACCAAACGCACCACCTTGCCCCTGTTGCCACCAAGTGGCTATCAGCGTGAAACACTTACTGATGGATTGCAACGCACTCGCGGCAGCCCGACGAGCGTTCCTAGATCCCCCGTGCAACCTACAAAGCCTACTCACGGACCCAACCTACCGTAAAAAGCTTATCGCTTTCGGAAAACATACCGGACTTTACGAAGCTGTCCAAACCTAAAACACCTATGCGAATGAGGTGGTCCCTCCACCTCACTACGCACAGAAACGTCTACTCATTTTACGAAGATACGCATTAACTCTATACTCTCTCGTACGCGCTAATACGCGAATATGCCACAATTGGGATGTGTGCTGACTTCATCTTGACAAAGCTAATATTTTCACACGCGAGGTTGCGCGGACTTACCTAAACCAACGACGGGCGCGCCCTACGGAGGAGCCTATTATAACTCACGTTAAGGCTCTGGTGGAAATGAGGCCCAAATCAATCAATCAATCCGTTCATCGGCATGAGCGCCGTCAGAATTAGCGCGTTCTTTGCTCGCCCAGGAGCGCCATCAGAACTGTCGTTTTCTGTGCTCATGCAGAAGCGCCGTCAGAACTTGCGCGTTCCGTGCATCTGCATGAGCGCTGTCAGAAACAGCGCGTTCTGTGCTCGTTGAGAAGCACCATCAGAATTAGCGCATTCTGTGCACATGCATGAGCACCGTCAGAATTAGCGCGTTCTGTGCTCGTCCAGGAGCGCCGTCAGGATTAGTGCGTTCCGTGCACCGGCAACAACGCTGTTAGAATTATCACGTTTTGTGCTCGTTCAGAAGCTCCGTCAGAATTAGTGCGTTCTGGGCACGTTCAAGAGCACAGTCAGAATTAGCGCGTGCTGTGCTCGTGCGGGGGCGCCGTCATATTTAGCGCGTTCTGTGCTCGTCCAGGAGCGCCGTCAGGATTAGCGCGTTCCGTGCACCGGCAGCAGCGCCGGCAGAATTAGCGCGTTCTGTGGACGCGCAGGTAAACCGTCAGAATAAGCGCGTTCTTTCCTCTTGCAGGGGCGCCGTCTCTTGAAGGGACGCCGTCAGAATTAGCGCGTTCTGTGCACGTGCAGGAGTGCCATTAGAATTTGCGCGTTCGGTGCTCGTGCAGGAGCGTCGTCAGAAATAGCGCGTTCTGTGCTCGTTCAGTGGCGCCGTCAGAATATGCGCGTTCTGTGCTCATGCAGGAGCACCGTCAGGATTAGCGCGTTCCGTGCACCGGCATGAGCACCGTCAGAATTATCACGTTCTGTGCTCGTTCAGGAGTGCAGTCAGAATTAGTGCGTTCTGAGCTCGTGCAGGAGCACAGTCAGAATTAGCGCGTTCTGTGCTCGTGCGGGGGCGCCGTCAGATTTAACTCGTTCTGAGATCGTCCAGGAGCGCCGTCAGGATTAGCGTGTTCCGTGCACCTGCAGCAGCGCCGTCAGAATTAGCGTGTTCTGTGGATGCGCAGGAAAACCGTCAAAATAAGCGCGTTCTGTGCTCTTGCAGGGGCGTCGTCAGATTTAGCGCGTTTTGTACACTTGCAGGAGCGCCGTCAGATTCAGGGCGTTTTTAACGCGCATGAGCTTCATCAGAATTAGTGCGTTCTGTGCTCGTGCAGGAGCGCCTTTAGAATTAAGGGGTTCTTTGGTCGTTCGGCAGCGCCGTCAAAATTGGCGCGTTTCGTGCATCAGTATGAGCGCCGTCAGAATTAGCGCGTTCTGTGCTCGTTCAGGAGCGCCGTCAGGATTAGCGCGTTCTATGCTTGTGCAGGAGCGCCGTCAGAATTAGCGCGTTCCCTGCACGTGCACGAGCACCGTCAAAATTAGCGCGTGCAATGGCAGGAGTGCAGTCAGAAATATCGCGTTCTTAGCACGTTTAGGAGCACCGTCAGAATTAGCGCGTTCTGTTGATGTGCAGGAGCGCCGTCAGAATTAGCGCGTTCTGTGTTCGTGCAGGGGCGTAGTCAGAATTTGCGCGTTCTGTGCACCGGCAGGAGCACCGTCAGAATTGGCCCGTTCTGTGCTCGTGCAGGGGCACCGCCAGAATTTCCGCGTCCCGTGCACCGGCAGGTGCGCCGTCAGAATTAGCACGTGATGTGCTCGTGCAGGGGTGCCGTCATTATTCGCGAATGCTGCAAGCGTTCAAGAGCACCGTTAGAATTGGCGCGTTCCGTGCTCGTTCAGGGGCGATGTCAGAATTAACGCGTTCCGTGCATCGGCAGGAGCCCCGTCAGGATTAGCGTGTTCCGTGCACCGGCTGAAGCACAGTCAGAATTAGCGCGTTCTGTGCTCATTCAGGAGCACCGTCAGAATTAGCACGTTTTGTGCTCGTTCAGGAGCGCCGTCAGAATTAGTGCGTTCTGTGCACGTGCAGGAGCGCAGTCAAAACTAGCGCGTTCTGTGCTCGTGCAGGGGCGCCGTCGGATTTTGCGCGTTCTTTGCTCGTCCAAGAGCGCCTCAGAATTAGCCCGTTTCGTGCACCGGCAGGAGCGCCGTGAGAATTAGCGCGTTCTGTGGACGCGCAGGAGAACCGTCAGAATTAGCGCGTTCTATGCTCTCGCAGGGGCGCCGTCAGAATTAGCGCATTTTGTGCACGTGCAGGAGCGCCGTCAGAACTATCGCGTTATGTGCTCGTGCAGGAGCGCCGTTAGAATTAGCGCAATCTGTGCTCGTTCTTGAACGCCGTCAGATTTAGCGCGTTCTGTGCACGTGCAGGAGCGCCGTCAGAATTAGCGCGTTCTGTGCACGTGCAGGAGCGCCGTCGGAATTAGCGCGTTCTGTGCACGTGCGGGAGCGTCGTCAAAATTAAAGCGTTCCGTGCACGTGCAGGAGCGCCATCAGAATTAGCGCGTTTTGTGCACTTGCAGGAGCGCTGTCAGAGTTTGCGCGTTCTGTGCTAGTTCAGAAGCGCCGTCAGAATTGGCGCGTTCTGTGCTCGTTCAGGAGCGTCGTGAGAATTAGCACGTTCTGTGCACATGCAGGAGCACCATCAGAATTTGCGCGATCTGTCCACGTGCAGGAGCACCGTCAGAATTAGCGCGTTCTGTGCACGTGCAGGAGCACCGCCAGAATTTGCGCGTTCTGTGCACGTGCGGGAGCGTCGTCAAAATTAAAGCGTTCCGTGCACGTGCAGGAGCACCGTCAGAAATAGCGCGTTATGTGCACGTGCGGGAGCGTCGTCAGAAATAGAGCGTTCCGTGCACCGGCAGGAGCGCAGTCAGAAATATTGCGTTCCTAGCACGTGCAGGAGCACCTTCAGAATTAGCGCGTTCTGTGGACGTACAGGAGCGCCGTCAGAAATAGCGCGCTTTGTGCACGTGCAAAAGCACCGTCAGAATTAGCTCGTTCTGTGCTCGTGCAGGGGCGCGGTCAGAATTAGCGTATTCCGTGGACCGACAAGAGCGCAGTCAGAATAAGCGCGTTCTCTGTACCGACAGGAGCACCGTCAGAATTAGCGCATTCTGTGCTCGTGCACGAGCGCCGTCAGATATAGCGCGTTTCATGCACCGGCAGGAGCGCCGTCAGAATTTGTGTGATCTGTGCACGTGCAAGTGCGCCGTCAGAATTCGCGCGTTTTGTGCACGTGCAGGAGCACCGTCAGAATTAGCGCATTTTGTGCACGTGCAGGAGCACCGTCAGAATTAGCGCATTCTGTGCACGTGCACGAGTTCGGTCAGAATTAGCGCGTTTTTTGCACGTGCAGGAGCGCCGTCAGAATTAGCGCGTTCTCTGCACGTGCAGGAGCGCCGCCAGAATTAACGCGTTCTGTGCACGTGCAGGAGCACCGTCAGCATTAGTATGTTCTGTGCTATTGCAGGGGCGCCGTCAGAATTAGCGCGATCCGTGCACCAACAGGAGCACCGTCAGAATTAGCGCGTTCTGTGCTCGTTCTGGAGCACCGTTAAAATTGGCAAGTTCTGTTCACGTGAAGAAGCGCCGTCAAAATTAGGGGGTTCTTTGCTCGTGCTGGAGCGCCGTTAGAATTAGTGCATTTCGTGCACGTGCAGAAGCACCGTCAGAATTAGCACGTTCTGTGCTCGTGCAGGAGCGCCGCCAGAATTAGCGCGTTCTGTGCTCGTGCAGGAGCGCCGTTAGAATTAGCACATTACGGCACCGGCAGGAGCGCCGTCAGAATTTACGCGTTCTGTGCTCGTGCAGGGGCAACGCCAGAATTTGCGCGTTCCGTGCACCGGCAGGAACGCCGTCAGAATTGACGCGTTCCATGCACCGGCAGGAGCACCATCAGAATTCGCGCGTTCTGTGCAACTGCAGGAGCACCGTCAGAATTAGCGCGTTCCGTGCACGTGCAGAAGCATTGTCAGAATAAGCACGTTCTGTGCTCGCGCAGGAGCGCCGTGAGAATTAGCGCGTGCAATGGCAGGAGCACCGTCAGAAATCGCGCGTTCTGTGCTCGTGCAGGAGCACCGTAAGAATTGGTGCGTTCTGTGCACGTGCAGGAGCGCCGTCAGAATTCGAGCGTTCCGTCCACGTGCATGAGCACCGTCAGAAATAGTGTGTTCTGTGCTCCTGCGGAGGCGCCGTCGGAATTAGCGCGTTCTGTGTACCGACAGGAGCACCGTCAGAATTAGCGCATTCTCTGCTCGTGCACTAGCGCCGTCAGATATCAGATATATTGCGTTCCATGCACCGGCAGAAGCACCGTCAGAATTTGCGTAATCTGTGCACGTGCAGGAGCGCCGTCAGAATTAGCGCGTTTTGTGCACGTGCAGGAGCGCCGTCAGAATTAGCGCATTTTGTGCACGTGCAGGAGTACCGTCAGAATTAGCGCGTTGTGTGCTCGTGCAGGAGCGCCGTCAGAATGAGCGGGTTCTGTGCACGTGCTGGAGCGCCGTTAGAATTAGCGCGATCCTTGCACCGGCAGGAGCGCCGTCAGAATTTACGCGTTCTGTGCTCGTGCAGGGGCAACGCCAGAATTTGCGCGTTCCGTAAACCGGAAGAGCGCTGTCAGAATTGACGCGTTCCATGCACCGGCAGGAGCACCATCAGAATTCGCGCGTTCTGTGCAAGTGCAGGAGCACCGTCAGAATTAGCGCGTTCCGTGCACGTGCAGAAGCATCGTCAGAATTAGCACGTTCTGTGCTCGGGCAGGAGCGCCGTCAATATTAGCGCGTCCCGTGCACCGGCAGGAGCGCCGTCAGAATCAGCGCGTTCTGTGCTCGTGCAGGGGCACCGACAGTATTTGCCCGTTTCTTGCACCGGCAGGAGCTCCGTAATTAGCGCGTTCTGTGCTCTTGCAGTGGCGCCGTCAGAATTAACGCGTTCCGTGCACGTGCAGGAGCACCGTGAGAATTAGCGCGTGCAATGGCAGGAGCGCTGTCAGAATTGGCGAGTTATGTGCTCGTGCAGGAGCACCGCCAGAATTTGCGCGTCCCGTGCACTGGCAGGAGCGCCGTCAGAATTAGCGCGTTCTGTGCTCAAGCAAAGGCGCCGTCAGAATTAACACAATCCGTGCATCATCAGTAGCGCCGTCAGAATTAACGCGTTCCATGCCTCGGCAGGAGCGCCGTCATTAGCGCGTTTTGTGCACGTGCAGGAGCACCGTAAGAATTGGTGCGTTCTGGGCACGTGCAGGAGCGCCGTCAAAATTCGAGCGTTCCGTGCACGTGCAGGAGCACCGTCAGAAATAGCGCATTCTGTGCTCGTGCGGGGGCGCCGTCAGAATTAGCGCGTTCTGTGCACCGACAGGAGCACCGTCAGAATTAGCGCATTCTGTGCTCGTGCACTAGCGCCGTCAGATATAGCGCGTTCCATACACCGGCAGAAGCGCAGTCAGAATTTGCGCGATATGTGCACGTGCAGGAGCGCCGTCAGAATTAGCGCGTTTTGTGCACGTGCAGGAGCGCCGTCAGAATTAGCGCATTTTGTGCACGTGCAGGAGCACCGTCAGAATTAGCGCGTTTTTTGCTCATGCAGGAGCGTCGCTAGAATGAGCGGGTTCTGTGCTCATGCTGGAGAGCGCCGTTAGAATTAGCGTGCTACTTGCACCGGCAGGAGCGCCGTCAGAATTTACGCGTTCTGTGCTCGTGCAGGGTCAACGCCAGAATTTGCGCGTTCTGTGAACGTGCAGGAGCGCCGTCAGAATTAGCACGTTCTGTGCTCGTTCTGGAGCATCGTTAAAATTGGCGCGTTCTGTGCACGTGAAAAAGCGCCGTCAGAATTAGGGGGTTCTTCGCTCGTTCGGCAGCGCCGTCAGAATTGACTCGTTACGTGCATCAGCATGAGCGCCGTCAGAATGAGCGCTTTCTGTGCTCTTTCAGAAGCGCCGTCAGAATTAGCGCGTTCTGTGCTCGTGCAGGAGCGCCGTCAGAATTAGCTCGTTCCGTGCACAAGCAGGAACACCGTCAGAATTAGCGCGTTCTGTGCACGTGCACGAGCGACGTCAGAATTAACGCTCCGTGCACGTGTTGGAGCACCATCAGAATTACCGCGTTCTGTCCACGTGCACGAGTTCTGTCAAAATTAGCGCATTCTGTGCACGTGCAGGAGCGCCGTCAAAATTAAAGCGTTTCGTGCATCTGCAGGAGCTTTGTCTGAAATAGCCCGTTCTGTGCACGTGCAAGAGTGCCGTCAGAATTAGAACGTTCCGTTCAATGGCAGGAGCGCAGTCAGAAATATTGCGTTCTTAGCACGTGCAGAAGCACCGTCATTATTAGCGTGTTCTGTGGACGTGCAGGCGCGCCGTCAGAATTAGCGCATGCTGTGCTCGTGCACGATCGCCGTCAGATATAGCGCGATCCGTGCACGTGAGGAGTGCCGTCAGAATTCGCGCGTTTTGTGTGCGTGCTGGAGCACCGTCAGAATTAGTGCGTACTGTGCCCGTGCAGGAGCACCGTCAGAATTAGCGCATTCTTTGCACGTTCAGGAGCACCGTCAGAATTAGCGCGTGCAATGGCAGGAACGCAGTCAAAAATATCGCGTTTTTAGCACGTGCAGGAGCACCGTCAGAATTAGCGCGTTTTGTGCACTTGCAGGAGCGCCATCAGAGTTTGCGCGTTCTGTGCTAGTTCAGAAGTGCCGTCAGAATTGGCGCGTTCTGTGCTCGTTCAGGAGCTCCGTCAGAATTAAAGCGTTCTGTGCTCGTTTAAGTGCGTCGTGAGAATTAGCACATTCTGTGCACGTGCAGGAGCGCCATCAGAATTTGTTGCGTTCTGTGCTCGTTCAGGAGCGCCGTCAGAGATAGGGCGTTCTGTGCTCGTTCTGGAGCACCGTCAGAATTAGCGCGAACTGTGCACGTGCAGGAGCACCGAAAAAATTAGCGCATTCTGTGCACGTGCAGGAGCACCGTCAGAAAAACCGCGTTCTGTGCTCGTGCAGAGGCGCCGTCAAAATTAGCGCGTTCCGTGCACCGACGGGAGCACCGTCAGAATTAGCGCATTCAGTGCTCGTTCTGGAGCATCATTGAAATTGGCGCGTTCTGTTCACGTGCAGGAGCGCCGTCAGAATTAGGGGTCGCTTGCTCATTCGGCAGCGCCATCAGAATTGGCGCGTTTCGTGCATCGCATGAACGCCGTCAGAATTAGCGCGTTCTCTGCACGTGCAGGAGCGCCGTCAGAATTAGCGCGTTTTGTGCACGTGCAGGAGCACCGACAGAATTAGCGCGTTCTGTGCTCGTGCAGGGGCGTTATTAGAATTAGCGCTATCCGTGCACCGTTAGGAGCGCAGTCCGAATCAGCGCGTTCTGTGCTCGTGCAGGGGCGCCGTCAGAATTAGCGAGTTCCGTGAACCGACAAGAGCGCCGTCAGAATTAGCGCATGTTGTGCTCGTGCAGGAGCGCCGTCAGATATAGCGCGTTCCGTGCCCCGGCAGGAGCGCCGTCAGAATTTGCGCGATCCGTGCACGTGCAGGAGCGCCGTCAGAATCAGCGCGTTCTGTGCACGTGCAGGAGCACCGTCAGAATTTAAGCATTCTGTGCACGTGCATGAGACCGTCAGAATTAGCGCGTTCTGTGCTCGTGCAGGGGCGCCGTCAGAATTCGCGCATGCTGTGAGCGTGCAGGAGCACCGTCAGAATTGGCGCGTTCCGTGCTCGTTCAGGGGCGATGTCAGAATTAACGCGTTCCGTGCATCGGCAGGAGCGCCGTCAGAATTAGTGCGTTCCGTGCGCCGGCTGGAGCACCGTCAGAATTGTCCTGTTCTGTGCTCATTCAAGAGCGCCATCAGAATTAGCGCGTTCTGTGCTCGCCCAGGAGCGCCGTCAGGATTAGCGCGTTCCGTGCATCGACAGGGGCCCCGTCAGAATTAGCGCGTTCTGTGCTCGTTCTGGAGCATCGTTGAAATTGGCGCGTTTTGTGCACGTGCAGGAGCGCCGTCAGAATTAAGGGGTCATTTGCTCTTTCGTCCGCGCCGTCAGAATTTGCGCGTTTCGTGCATCAGCATGACCGCCGTCATAATTAGCGCGTTCTGTGCACGTGCAAGAGCCCGTCAGAATTAGCGCGTTTGTGCACGTACAGGAGCACCGACAGAATTAGCGCGTTCTGTGCTCGTGCAGGGGCGTTGTCAGAAATAGCGTGATCCATGCACCGGCAGGAGCACCGTCAGAATTAGGGCGCTCTGTGCTTGTGCAGGGGTGCTGTCAGAATTAGCGCGTTCCATGCACCGACAGGAGCACTGTCAGAATTAGCGTGTTCTGTGCTCGTTTGCAGGAGCGCCGTTAGAATTAGTTTTTTTTTGCTCGTTTGGCAGCACCGGCAGAATTGGCGCGTTTCGTGCATCAGCATGAGCGCCATCAGAATTAGCGCGTTCAGAAGCGGCATCAGAATTTGCGCGTTCTGTGCTCGTGCAGGAACGCCGTCAGAATTAGCTCGCTCCGTGCACGTGTAGGAGCACCGTCAGAATTAGCGCGTTCTGTTTACGTCTAGGAGCACCGTCAAAATTCGAGCGTTCCGTACACGTGCAGGAGCACCGTCAGAAATAGCGCGTTCTGTGCACGTGCGGGAGCGTCGTCAGAATTAGAGCGTTCCGTGCACCGGCAGGATTACACTCAGAAATATCACGTTCTTAGCACGTGCAGGGGCACCGTCAAAATTAGCGCGTTCTGTGCACGTGCAGGAGCACCGTCAGAATTTGCGCGTTTTCTGCACGTGCAAGAGCACCGTCAGAATGAGCGCGTTCTATTCTCGTTTGGGAGCGCCGTCAGAATTAGCACGTTCCGTGCACCGCAGGAGCGCCGTCAGAATTTGCGCGTTCTGTGCTCGTGCAGGGGCACCGCCAGAATTTGTGCGTTCCGTGCACCGGCAGGAGCGCTGTCAGAATTAACGCGTTCCATGCACCGGCAGGAGCACCGGCAGGAGCACCGTCAGAATTCGCGCGTCCTGTTCACGTGCAGGAGCACCGTCAGAATTAGCGCGTTCTGTGCACGTGCAGGAGCACCGTCGGAATTAACGTGTTCTGTGCACGTGCATGAGCACTGTCAAAATTAGCGTGTTCTGTGCTTGGGCAGGGGCGCCATTAGAATTTGCGCATGTTGTGAGCGTGCAGGAGCACCGTCAGTATTGGCGTGTTCCGTGTTCGTTCAGGAGCGATGTCAGAATTAACGCGTTCCGTGCATCGGCAGGAGCGTCGTCAGGATTAGCGCGTTCCATGCACCGGCTGGAGCACCGTCAGAATTAGCGCGTTTTGTGCACGCGCAGGTGCACAGTCAGAATTAGCGCGTTCTGTGCTCATTCAGGAGCGCCGTGAGAATCAGCGCATTCTGTGCTCGTCCAGGAGCGCCGTCAGAATTATCGCGTTCGTTGCTCATTCTGGAGCAACGTCAGAATTAGCGCGTTCTGTGTTCGTCCAGGAGCGCCGTCAGAATTAGCGCGTTCTGTGCTCGTTCTGGAACACCGTCAGAATCAGCGCGTTCTGTGCTCGTGCAGGATCGCCGTCAGAATTAGCGCGTTCTGTGCTCGTTCTGGAACTCCGTCAGAACTAGCGCGTACTGTGCATGTGCAGGAGCACCGTCAGAATTAGCACGTTCTGTGCACGTGCAGGAGAACCGTTAGAATTAACGCGTTTTGTGCACGTGCAGGAGCACCGTCAGAATTAACGCGTTCTGTGCACGTGCAGGAGCGCCGTCAGAATTGGTGCGTTCCGTGCATCGGCATGAGCGCCGTCAGAATTGGCGCATTCCGTGCATCGGCATGAGCGCCGTCAGAATTAGCGCTTTTTGTGCTCGTTCAGGAACGCCGTCAGAATTAGCGCGTTCTGTGCTCGTTCAGGAGCGCTTTCAGAATCGAATCGTTCCGTGAACATGCATCAGTGCCTCCGGAATATGAGTTGTAGTAGGAGGAGGAGGAGAAGGAGATGATGACATTTTACGGGTTGAAGAGTCTATTCTAGCTGTTTTCCAAAAGTGAATTTGCAGTACTTCTAGCCCTGCCTAGATGAGGTGCCCGTCGTTCTATCGGCCGGATGCTGAAGGCCCGTGACGGACGTTGTTGCTACTTTGGCGGCATAGTCCTCACGTCGCATTTTTTTAGTAAGTTGCTGAATTAGTCTCCCAGTGTATGTCGAGGCGGCTTTAACGGTGTTTACATTGTTTTTGTTAACGACGTCATGTGGTAAACGGTTCCGATTTGTTGGTATCATGATTGGAAAACGATCTCGGTCACGATGTTCTGAGAACTTCCTTTCAAACAAGATACCAACAAAATGGGAACACTTACCAAATAAAGTGGAACACAGTAATAACGTAAAAAGTGGAGACTAATCCACCCCCTTACTGAGAAAATGTGACGTTAGGACTACTGCCGCCGAGGTGGAAAAAACATCGTAGTTCCTCGTCCCAGTCTGCTGCTGGGCCCTGATCTCAATCTAGCCATACGCTGGGCCCTGATCTCAATCTAGCTCACCAATCCACACTCCACAATCCCAGCATCGCTTTTGCAGTGTTCTGGGCAACATCCTGCGTTGGTGGACTGCTCCTTATTCAGTAAACCATTCGAAACCTCTTCCCACTTCACCGACACACCCTTCCTCCTCCTCCTCCGTGCGTGTGGGAGGAGCCACGCACGCTGGTGCATACAGGAACAACACTTGAACGAAAAAGGGTTTACACGTAGCTAACAAACATGTCGTTTCTGTGCGCGCTTTCTACCATGCCGTAGTACAATGTGGGATGGAGGAACCACCCCGCCAGCATCCAAGAGGCCTCCGTGTTCTCTGCGGAGCTCCACGCACTCGAACTAGCAATATCTATTGCCAAAACAGATCACTAACCCAAATACGTCGTATTCTCAGACAGTCTGAGTGTCCTAACCCAGCTTAAAACACTGCACTACGAACATCCCGCTCTACGTAAAATGCAGCACGATCTCTCTGTGATGTCCAAGACGGGTCAGGCAGTTGAATTCAGCTGGATCCCCGGACACGCGGGAATAAGAGGGAATGAACTGGCGGACTCGCTTGCTAACTGGCATCAACTCCCATATAACATCCCGATGGGATGAAATGTGGCAACAGTGTGGACAAAAATGCTTTCAGTCAAACCCTCAGTCGGGGAATGGGAAACGAAGTTCACCAACAGAAATGACCAAGTGTTCATCAACCGCTTGTGCACGAGACACACGTAGATAACTCACAACCCCCTGATGGATGTCGACATAGAACCAAACGCGCCACCTTGCCCCTTTTGCCACCAAGTGGTTATAAACGTAAAACACTTACTGATGGATTGCAACGCACTCGCGGCAGCCCGACGAGCGTTCATAAGTCCCCCGTGCCACCTACAAAGCCTACTCACGGACCCAACCTACCGTAAAAAGCTTATTGCTTTCGGAAAACACCCCGGACCATACGAAGCTGTCTAAATCCCGAACACCTGTGCAAGTGAGGTGGTCTATCCACCCTATTACGCACAGAGATAACAATATATTTACGACGATACGCGTTCACTTAGTACTCTCTTGTACGCGCTAGTACGCGTATATGCCACAATTAAAATATGTACTGATTTCATCTTGACAATACTAATATTTTCACACGCAAGGCCGTGCGAACTGACCTGAATCAATTACGGTCGCGCCCGACGGGGAGCCTATTATGACTCACGTTGAGGCTCCGGTAGAAATGCGTCTCAAATCAAAAAAAAAACGCCAGCACCCGTATTTTCTGTTCACACTGCATCTTATAGGCCGGTACATTTGCTAAAAGCGATTAGCTTTTTTTGGTAGGTGAGGTCGTTGAGTTAGTTAGCTCTTCATAATCCGAACCGGGCATGAGAAATTTAATTAATGAGATTGTGATTCTCCCATCATTCAGATAATTTATTTCCAATATCGACTCAATACTTGACTCTATTACATTTCTTATTGACTGAGGGAAACACCTCCATCATTACCATTACATATTTTTCATTGGATGTTTGGAGCCTGTTCATGTGGCGAGAAGTCCGCCAATCATGTCACCTTTATTATTGCTTCACGAAATTTTCAGAGGATAGCAAAGTTAATTTTTTTACGCTTTTGTTCTGATGTTTGCTTTTTTTTTGACAACCTTTCCGCTTTCGTTAACAATTTTTTACGACCTCGTTCTTCTTCTTGGCGTCTATAATGGCTTTCTCTGCTACACTCATGTGTGTTGCAATGCCTTGTTCCTTGGCCTATTTTCTTTTTTTTTCGTTTTGAGTAGTCCTGCGCCATGTTTCGTCATTTCGGCCGCTACTGCCGCTATGGTACGGAGAAATTTCAACGTACGGCTTCCAATCCCGGCTATTGTTTCAAATACTCCCCTCTCTGGTATGATATCGGATTTAAATATATCAATGTCATGCAAATTTTTGCCACGTTTCTTCTTACACAGTGCGAATTAAGCTTCGTACTGAACATCCCGCAGAGGGCGCTTGAAATTAGATGAACCCATCATCCTGAATTCATCATTACCGAGAAAATCGAGAAAACTATTTTTCTTCCTCTTCGCAATTAATCGGCAAGGTATTTTACTTCCTCTTCGCAATTCATCGTGCAAACTTTTTTACTTCTTCTTCGCAATTGATCGTGCAAACTATATCACTTCCTCTTCGCAATTGATCGTGCAAACTATTTTACTTCCTCTTCGCAATTGATCGTGCAAACTATTTTACTTCCTCTTCGCAATTGATCGTGCAAACTATATCACTTCCTCTTCGCAATTGATCGTGCGAACTATCTCACTTCCTCATCGCAATTGATCGTGTGAATTATTTCACTTCCTCTTCGCAACTGATCGTGTAAACTATTTCCCTTCCTCTTTTCAATTGATCGTGCAAACTATTTCACTTGCTCTTCGCAATTGATCGTGCAAACTAATTCACTTCCTCTTCGCAATTGATCATGCAAACTATTGTACTTCCTCTTCGCAATTGATCGTGCAAACTATTTTACTTCCTCTTCACAATTGATCATGCAAACTATATCACTCCCACTTCGCAATTGATCGTGCAAACTATCTCACTTCCTCATCGCAATTGATCGTGTGAATTATTTCACTTCCTCTTCGCAATTGATCGTGCAAATTATATCACTTCTTCTTCCCTATTAATTGTGCAAACTGTTTCCCTTCATTTTCGCAGTTGATCAAACAAACATTACCATTTCCTCTTCGCAAAAGGTCGCGCAAACCATTTTACTTCCTCTTCGCAATTGACCGTGCAAACTATTTCACTTACTCTTCGCAATTAATCGTGCAAACTATTTACCCTACCCTTCGCAATTGATCGTGTAAACTATTTCACTTCCTCTTCGCGATTGATCGTGTAAACTATTTCCCTTCTTCTTCGCAATTGATCGTGCAAACTATTTCACTTCCTCTTCGCAATTGATCTGCAAACTTCGTTGCTTCCTCATCGCATCTGATTATGCAAGCTATTTCACTTCATCTTCGCAATTGATCCTGCAAACTGTTTTACTTCCTCTTTTGGGGTGGATGGATGATTATTCATTTTATAGATCAATAACACTCTAGTTTAGTATTTTATTTTTTCTAATTTCGTGGGCTTTATTATTTTTCTTTACACTCTTTCTTCATCGAGAAATTTTGCATTTGTTATTGTTACATATATATTGAGGTTGGTTGAGACAGGGTGACCCAGGGAAGAGGGGTTCTCGTGGGACCCGCAGGACTCTGATGACACGGGGTTGCAGGAACCCGGGGGACTTGGAAGACCAGCAGGATTTGGGGGGACCCACTTGGACCCTTCTGGGGCCCTCTGGGACACCCTTGAGACCCTTCGAGACCCTCTTGAGAAACTGAAGGACCCACTTGAGACCCCTCTGAATCCACGAACCTTTGCTCCCTCCTCCCAAATCTACGTTAAACCTATTGTGTACCTACGTTAATCCTACTCTGAATCTAATTTGAATCTACTCTGAATCTACGTTAAACCTTCTCTGAATCTACGTTAAACCAACTCCGAATCTACATTAAACCTCCCTGAGTCTACGTTAATTCTACTCTAAATCTACGTTAAACCTACTCAGTATCTACATTAAACCTATTCGGTATCTACTACTACATATTCGGTATCTACGTTGAACCTACTCTGTATCTACGTTGAACCTGCATTGTATCTACTGTATATCTACTCTGTAACTTCGGTAAACCACTCCATAACTACGGTAAACCTACTCTGTAACTATGGTAAACCTACTCTGTAACTACGGCAAACCAACTCTGTAACTACGGTAAACCTAATTTTAAACAACGGTAGTCATACTTTGTAACTACGGTAAACCCACTCTGAATCTACGCTGCACCGACTCTGCCACTCTTCAATTTCCCTACGGGGTAGTCTGCATTAACTTCAATTTGGGACTCCGGTGGAAAACAAAATCAAACTAATATCACTACTACTACTACTTTACTTCATCTTCGCTATTGATCGTGTAAACTATTTCCCTTCCTCTTCGCAATCGATCGTGCAAACTATTTCACTTCCTATTCGCAATTTGTCGCGCGAAATATTTCACACCCTCTTCGCAATTGATCGTGCAAGCTATTTCACTTCCTCTTCGCAATTGATCGTGCAAACTATTTTCCATACTCATCGCAATTGATCGTGTGAACTATTTTACTTTCTCTTCGCAATTGATCGTGCAAACTTTCAGGCTTTCTAATCGCAATTGATCGTGCAAACTATTTTTCTTCCACTTCGCAATTGATCGTGCAAACTATTTCACTTCCTCATCGCATTTGATCGTGTGAACTATTTTACTTCCTCTTCGCAATTGATCGTGTAAACTATTTCACTTCCGCTTCGCAATTGATCGTGTAAACTATCTCACTTCCTCTTCGTTATTGATCGTGCAAACTACGATACTTTCTCATCGCAATTGATCGTGCAAACTATTTAATTCCCTCTTCGCAATTGATCGTGTGAACTATTTCACTTCCTCTTCGTTATTGATTGTGCAAACTACGATACTTTCTCATCGCAATTGATCGTGCAAACTATTTGATTCCCTCTTCGCAATTGATCGTGTGAACTATTTCACTTCCTCTTCGCAATTGATCATGCAAACTATTTCACTTCACCATCGTAATTGATCGTGCTAACTAGCTAACTTCCTCTTCGCAATTGAACTTGTAAACTATTTCACTTCCTCTTCGCAATTGATCGTGCAAACTATTTTATTTCCTCTTCGCGATTGATCGTGCTATTTATTTCACTTCCTCTGTGAAATTGATCGTGCAAACCATTTCATTTCCTCTTTGCAATTGACGGTGCAAACTGTTCCCCTTCCTCTTCGCAATTGATCGTATAAACTTTTTCCTTCCACTTTGCAATTGATCGAGCAAACTATTTCCCATACTCTTCGTGATTGATCGTGTGAACTATTTCACTTGCTTCTCGCAATCGATCGTGCAAACTATTTCACTTGCTCTTCGCAATTGATCGAGCAAACTATTTCACTTGCTCCTCGCAATTGATTGAGCAAACTATTTCACTTCCTCTTCGCAATTGATCTTGTAAACTATTTCACTTCCTCTTCGCAATTGATCGTGTAAACTATTTCACTTCCTCTTCGCAATTGATCATGCAAACTATTCCCCTTCCTCTACGCAATTGATCGTGCAAACTATTTCATTTCCTCTCCGCAAGTGATCGTACAAACTATTTTACCACCTCTTCACAATTGATAGGGCAAATTAATGCACTTCCTCTTCGCAATTGATCGTGCAAACTATTTCCTCTCCTCTTCGTAATTGATCATGCAAACTATTCCCCTTCCTCTTCGCAATTGATCGTGCAAACTATTCCCCTTCCTCTTCGCAATTGATCGTGCAAACTATTTCCCTTTCTCCTCGCAATTGATCGTGCAAACTATTTCACTTCCTCTTCGCAATTGATCGTGCAAACTATTTCAGTTCCCCTTCGCAATCAAACTTGTGAACTATTTCACTTCCTCTACGCTATTGATTGGGCAAAATATTTTACTTCCTCTCCGCAATTGATCGTGCAAACTATGTCACTTCCTCTTCGCTATTGATCGTTCAAACTATTTTAATTCCTCTTCGCAATCGATCGTGCAAACTATTTCCCTTCCTCTTCGTAACTGATCGTGCAAACTATTTCACTTCCTCTTCGTAATTGGTGGTGCAAACTATTGCACTTTCTCTTCGCAATTGATCGTGCAAACTATTTCCCTTTCTTTTCTCGATTGGTCGTGCAAACTTTTTCACTTCCTCTTCGCAATTGATGGTGCGAACTATCTAACTTCCTCTTCGCAATTGAACTTGTATACTATTTCACTTCCTCTGCGCAATTGATCGTGTAAACTATTTCACTTCCTCTCCGCACTTGATCGTGCAAACTATTTTTTCTTCCTCTTCGCAATTGACCGTGAAAACTATATCACTTCCTCTTTGCGATAGATCGTGCAAACTATTCCCCTTCCTCTTTGAAATTGATCGAGCAAACTATTTCACTTCACCATCGCAATTGATCGTGCGAACTATTTCACTTCCTCTTCGCAATTGATTCTGCAAACCAATTCACTTCTTCTTCGCAATTGATCGCGCAAACTATTTCACTTCCTCGTCGCAATTGAACGTGCAAACTTTTTACTTCTTCTTCGCAATTGATCGTGCTAACTATCCAATTTCCTCTTCGCAATTGAACTTGTATATTATTTCACTTCCTCTTCGCAATTGATCGTGTGAACTATTCAACTTCCTCTGCGCAATTGATCGTGCAAACTATTTTATTTCCTCTTCGCGATTGATCGTGCTATTTATTTCACTTCCTCTTTGCAATTGATCGTGCAAACTATTTACTTCCTCGTTGCAATTAATCGTGCAAACTGTTCCCCCCTGCTTTGTATCTACATAATATTAACTATGTATCAACGGTAAACCTAGTCTGTATCAACGGTAAACCTAGTCTGTAACTGCGGTAAGCCTACTCTAACTACGGTAATCCTACTCTCTAATTACGGTAATGCTAATCTGTAACTACGGTAAACCTCTCGGTAACTACGGTAAACCTACTCTGTAACTACGGTAAACCTACTCTGTAACTACGGTAAACCCACTCTATAACTACGTCAAACCAACTCTGTAACCACGGTAAACCTAATTTGTAACTACAGTAGTCCTACTTTGTAACTACGGTAAACCCACTCTGAATCTACGCTGCACCTACTCGGCCACTCATCAATTTCCCTACGGAGTAGTCTGCATTAACTTAAATTTGGGACTCCGGTTGGAAACAAAATCAAACTAATATTACTACTACTACTTTACTTCATCTTCGCTATTGATCGTGTAAACTATTTCCCTTCCTCTTCGCAATTTATCGTTCAAACTATTTAACTTCCTATTCGCAATTTGTCGTGCGAAGTATTTCACACCCTCTTCGCAATTGATCGTGCAAGCTAT
>SDVV010006815.1:0-18174 GCA_016164225.1 Gammarus roeselii
TCAAAACACCAGGGTGAATGCCATCAGGTCCAGGGGCAGAAGATGAGTCTAAACCAGCCAGAACCTGGGAAACTAACAGTCTAGTCACACAAATTCCATTGAATTTTCCAGGAAAAAAATGATGTGGGGAAGGGCTGGCAGGATCAGCATCCACAAAAACAGACAAAAAAAAGTGTCTACAAACAGCTGACTCATGTCTCTCTGACCAGCAATAACCTCACCAGATGGAAGCTTCAGAGGACCAACAGAAGGACAGCCCTTCTTTCTTCCTCTGATATAGGAGTGAAACATCTTGGGAGTAACAGAGAAGTTGTCAGCTAATTTCTGCTCATACAGACACTGGCTGTGGCGTGAAAAATTTCTGTACTCAAAATTAAGCTCACTAAATCTCTGCAAGGACGCCATCACCTCCTCATGCCGCCTACCAAGCTCCCCCCTCAAAAGCTTATACTGCGCCCAAGCCCTAGATCTACTGGTCATCAGTTCTCTAGGAATGCCCCGGGGAAGTTCTGTCAATTACATCATTGACATGCTTAAAACAGACTTCAAACCAAATGATTTCATATTTGCCAAAGTGAAGGGATACTCCCATTGGCCAGGAAAGATTGAGCAATTTGAACCTGAAGTCAATGGAAGACCCCTCAAGAGGTACCCTATTATTTTTTTATGACACCAGAGAAGCATTCAACCTCAAGGCAGAAGACTTGTTCCCCTACCATGAGAACAAGGAACAATTTGGCAAGTTTCGGAAGCAAGAACTTTTTAACATGGCTCTCCGGGAGCTTGAAAATAATCCAGACTGGGACCCAAACATTAAGAGCAATGGGATCCCGCAAGATGAGGACGAGATTCAGCTTGAGGAAGACAGGATCCAGCAAGAGGAGGACGGGATCCAGCAAGAAGAGGATGAAATCCAGCAAGAACAGGATGGGATCCAGCAAGAAGAGGACGGGATTTAGCAAGAGGAAGAATCAATGCCAAACTAACCTTGGGTTGCCCTCAATGACTGCCTTGACTTTTGTGCTTCCAGGGTGCTTGGTGGGCAGGTTGTTGCTGGTGCTCGGAGCAGCAGTTTTGCAAAGGATGAGGCTAGTGATGGGGCGGGTAATTCAAAGGAACTTGGTACTTTTTGTTGATGCCGCTTGACTGCAAAGTCTATTGAATGTCATGACTGTGTGAGTTTTTTTGCCCAGTCCCAGAGTGTGTGGGTCTGAAAAAATATGTGATAGACAGACTTCTGGAGGATGGAGGATGTGCAATTACTTATCATTGGTGTAGCCAACATGAAAGGAGAACTTCTGTTGGCAGTATTGACTCCCTAGTTGGTAAGTCTGCCTTTAATCAACTGGTTGTGACTGTTGGTGCTTTGTATTCACTGGTTTGAGAGCTGATGAGCAGTACACAGGCTGCCCAAAACCATGATTGTACACCTCATGCTCCTGAGCAGGCTGCACCTAAGTTTTTTCCCAGGTCTGCCCATCGTAACAAAGTTGTTTGGGAAGAGGTGCAGGAGGTCCAAGAGCAGATGAAATAGAAACAGAATGTAATTTTAAGAGGCCTGGGTGAGACGGTATGTGATGTGAAGACTGTTTTCAGAGCGTGGTGAGACGTCTGATTGAGTCTGAATGTGACCTGCATGAGGTCCGTCGAGTAAACGGACGGATTGAAATGATCAGAGCAAAGATCTATGACAACAGCATAAGGAGTGAGATTTTGTTGTATGCTAGGAAATTGAAAGGTATGAACAGGTGTGGAAGCATATTTAACCAGAGGGATCTTACATACAAACAAGGCCAGGAGTTGTTCAAGAAGAGGAGCCTACTGTGGGCCGGGGAGGATCGTTGTTGTAGTGCGCTGCCTACTTCCTTTCTTCATTGCTTCATGCCTCCAAACTCATCAAAGTTGACCAAATATATATTGTTAATTGCCTATTGTAATATCTTGTTTATTTTCAGCTGAGTGTGTGACTTAGTTATTTTGGATGTCATTCCCCAGAGCTAGCAATTGATTTGGCCTAGTCTTATTCACAGAGCTCCAAAAATTGTAACGGTGTAGTTTCACATTGATGAGGTAACCTGTGCACCTCGGTTTATGAATAAACTAATCTACAGAAAACTTGGTAATTGGTGTGTCTTTTCCTCCTGCTCTTGGTGGCTGGTCTCGATCCGTTTGTGAGACGGGCCCCGGATTAGATTTCTGGTGGACTGCATTGTTACCTGGCCGGTGCACTTCAACTGTGGCGCCCAAACAGGGACTCAACAAGCTACCTAAGTGGGAAACCAGAACATTGATTGCTATGAAGAACAAAACCGAGGTGCACAGGGGAAGAGTGAGGGAGGATGTTCCAGAACAAGCAAGTGTTCTGGCAACTTGAACCACGGAAACAATTGGCCGCACATTCCGTTTACCTAGTGACGGTGTGCTGAGGATGCTGGCCATTCAAGCACTTCTCCTGCAATTTGAGGATCCTGTGGTTCGAAATGACTTTTCTTCAGGAAGAGTTCTGCCCAAGCTTTCTGCAGAGCATTTGACCCAACTTGACCTTCTGTGTGCTGCTTGTCTTCCTCAATGGTTGTTAGGTGTTAATTTTGTTGATCAGCAGTTGTCGGACAATCTTGGGAAATTGGTTGACCAGAGTACGGGTATACTGGCTTTAAAAGACAGAAATTCTTTCCTCTCCAAATCATACAAAAATTGGTTTTCAATTATTTACAAGATAGCCCAAAGTCCGTACTGGTCAGATGATTCCATGAGAAAAGAGCATCCCTAGTCCGTTTCTATTGAGGTTGAAGTTTTTCATTTAGGGAGTTTGACATGATTGAATCTCTCTCAGGTGTGTCTCCACATCCTGTTAGGGGATGAGAAACCTCAAGTCAACATCATTGGTGTGGAGCCTGCAGCAGTAACTTTGTCCAACTTTCATCTTGGCAATCAGTTGTGTGATAACTTTAATATTGACCAAAACAATGGCACAGATAATCTTGCTCAAGAGTCAATTAATGTTCTATCTTCCGGCAGAAGCAACAAGATAATAAAGCCACAGAGTTGCAGCTGAGCAGGTCCCTGTGATGGGAGTGGAAGCACTTGGAGTGATACTGCATGGAAGAATGTTCAACCAAAGCACAAGTGTTGGATGAAATCAGCCAAGTTTTTGCGTCCACCAACATTTGCACCGCTGTGTTCTGGATGTGGAGGAGACCATCTTGGCATAGAGTGCTGGAAAAGGAAGCAACATTGCCATTGGTGTGGCAAGATGGGCCACAGTGAAGACGTATGCTGGCTGAAGACTGGAGCTTGCCTGATTTGTGGAAGCAAATATCCCCGCTTGAGACTGTTCTCATTATAGCCCTCTGCATGCACCAGCTTTTCCACCCTGGTGTACAACATGTGGGACTACCCATTTGGGATCCAAATGTGATGATCCATTTATAGAATGATGGGAAAAATTCCTGGCTATATTCTTCCTTAAATTGAAAATTATGGTTTTTAATGGAGCTATTGGTAATACTGCTTGCTCCATAGATGATTTGAAGAGTATATTTGTTTATAATTGTGATGAAGAGTAGTCCATGAGCTTTTGAGTAGCTTAAAAAATTGCGCTGTGATAAAAAGTAGTTCATGAGCATCTGAGTAACTTTGTGAAATCATGAAGTTTAAATTGTGAATGATGTTGGCTACAAAGCTGAACATTGTTAAATTTGATCTTACGTCAGTGGAGTATGAAGCTGGGGGGGAGGAGTGTTGTAGTGGGCTGCCTACTTCCTTTCTTTATTGCTTCATGACTCCAAACTCATCAAAGTTGACCAAATATATATTGTTAATTGCCTATTGTAATATCTTGTTTCTTTTCAGCTGAGTGTGTGACTTAGTTATTTTGGATGTCATTCCCTAGAGCTAGCGATTGATTTGGCCTAGTCTTATTCACAGAGCTCCAAAATTGTAACGGTATAGTTCCACATTGATGAGGTAACCTGTGCACCTTGGTTTATGAATAAACTAATCTACAGAAAACTTGGCGATTGGTGTGTCTTTTCCTCCTGCTCTTGGTGGCTGATCTGGATCCGTTTGCGAGACGGGCCCTGGAATAGATTTCTGGTGGACTGCATTGTTACCGGGCCGGTGCACTTCAACAGCGTGGGGCTGACTCGACTGTAGTCCGTGGTGCTGGTGGTGCTCGGCAGCATGGGAGAGGTAGCCCGCGGCTCCTGGTGCAGGTCGAGGCAGTCATTCCAGGGGAATGATCCACACTGCATTTGGTCGTGGTGCTACTGCGACTGGTTGTGGTGCTTCTGCTGCAACTGGTCGTGGTGCTGCTGCAGTTGGTCGTGGTGCTGCTGCAGCTGGTCGTGGTGCTGCTGCAGCTGGTCGTGGTGCTGCTGCATTTGATCATAGTACTGCTGCAGCTAGTAGTGGTGCCACTGCAGCTGGTCGTGCGTGCTGCTGCTGCAGCTGCAGCTGGTCCTGATGCTGCTGCAGCTGGTTGTGATGCTACTACAGCTTGTTGTGATGCTACTGCTGCTGGTATTGTTGCTGCAGAAGGTGGTGGTGTTGTTGCAGCTGGTGGGAGTGTTACTTACCTTGTCTGACTGCGGTCCTGCCTTGGCTGGTTGCAGTTATGATGCCGATGGTTGCAGTGTTGCTGCGTCTGGTGGCTCTGGGGCTGCCTCCTGTTGTGGTGTTGCTATGACTGATCAAGGTGGTGGTGACCCCCAATCAGGTTGTTGGGACAGCTGGGTCAAATGATCAGAATTTCATCCTGATCTGAGCTCCAGCAGTTTTTTTAAGTGATTTTAATTTGTAAAGTTGGCCATGTAAATGTCAACTCACTAGCTAATGAAGTCAATTTTATCTCTAATTTGCTTATGAAGCAGTGTATTCATGTATTGGCTGTTAGTGAGATGGGGTTGTTTCCTTTTGTTGCATCATCCTTCATTGACATTGCTGACTACAGTTCTGTCAGGGGACATTTTTTTTTATGTTAGAGGTGCCCATTCCAAATGTTGTAGTTGGGCACCCAATTGATTTTGACTTGTGGATTATGGCTGCTTATTGGCCTCCTTCTTACAGAATTTAAAAAAATACCAGCTTGTTCGACTTTTTACTGAACTTCTGCCCTGACAAGGAGATGATCATTGCAGGTGATTTTAATTTACCAACAATTGACTGTTCCTTGGACCTTATTGGTGACTACATCTGGCCAATATAGTGAGCTGAATAGGCACTAAAGAAATTTTTCCATTGACTCCGGGAAGAAGTACGAGTCTAATTTATTAAACAGGCCTAATAACCATAAGCTGTTACATGCTTATGTGAGAAATAAAACAATTGGTTGTCCAGCTGTGGGTCCTCTCCTCTTGCTGATAGGTGAGATAGTGCAGGATCCTGGTAGGATGTACAAAGTCTTTGCTGCTTCTTTTTTAGGAGTCTTTGTTAGTACAGTTCCAACCCACCCAGCCTCTTTCCAGTTCTTTGCGGTAAGTTTGGCAGATGTTGACTCTCCTAGGTTGGAGGTCCAATGTGTCCTTTCCGCTCTTGATCCCAGTTCCAGTGTGGATCCAGATGGCCTCCATCCACATCTGCTAAGGAACTGTGCTGTTGAGCTCTCCCTCCCTCATTGTTTGATTTTCCAAAAGTCACTGAGGACAGGAATGGTCCCTGAAGTCTGGAGCAGATTGCTGGTTGTACCAATATTCAAGGCCAAGTCCCACACTGATCCTCTAAATTACAGGCCTGTGAGCTTGACATCAGTTTGCTGCAAATTGATGGAAAGAATGGTTGTATCACCGTTGACTGAGTATCATGTGAGCAATAATATTTTATCACCTCATCAGTATGGTTTTTGGAGAGGTCATAGCACTGAGAACCAATTGCTGTTGACCTATGATGATGTTGACCTATGATGATGTTGGGAGGTGGAATTATGAAGGATGTATTGGGGATTTTGTGATGCTAGACTTCTCAAAGGCATTTGATGTGGTGAGTCATGCTGTGCTCCTGTCCAAATTGGAATCCTTGGGCCTTTGGAATTTTTTGCTAGCGTGGGTCTCTGCGTTCCTCTCTGACAGAGTGATGAGCGTTTGTGTGAATGGCAGCGTGAGCAGCCCAGTTGCTGTGAGGAGTGGTGTACCCCAGGGTCCTGTCCTTGGGCCGTTGTTGTTCCTGATTTATATTAATCACATCTCTAGTGGTCTCTCATACAAGTTCAAAGCATTTGCTGAAGACTGCAAGTTGTAGCCACTTGAGATACTGGCGCAAAAACACTGAGTCTGCCGCTCAAGGTGTGAAGTCACTGCAAAGTGAGTTGGATACAGTTGACTCAGTTGCATAGTTTTGGGACCTTGGACTGAATCCAGATAGGATAAGTGTGTTGTGCTGCGCTTTTATAAAGGTTGTATTGATTTGATGCTTTGGTTCCAGCTAACCAGTACATCCTGTAGGGCAGAGTATTGAAGTTTGTCCCTACACTCAGAGACTTGGGCGTCAGTGTAGATACCAGTCTCTGATTCCGCTATCATATTCGTGTGGGGGCTGAAAAGGCTGGTGGGCTGGTTAACTGTTTGTTGAGATCAAGTGTTTGCAGCTCATGGGAATTTATGCTGTCCCTGTACATTTTGCATTTTCATCCCCTTATTGAGTATGCATCCTGCATTTAGAACACTGGATATTGTGAGGACTGCAGGCTGCTGGAGTCTGCCCAGAGTTGATAGACTTTCTGGCATGGACTATGGTGGTCGTTTGAGGAGCCTGGATTTGTTTTCCATTAAGGGTTTTTTGCTTAGGACAGGCCTGATCAAATATTGGAAAATTTTGCATGGGAAATCAGAGGATTTGCTAACTTTGTTTTCTTTGCTCCACAAGTTGGTACTAGAGGTCATGAGCTGAAGCTGGTGTTTCCTCCTCTCTCTTGTGATGTCTGCAGTAGGTCCTCCAGTGTGAGATGTGTGGGTGTGTGGAATGGCTTTCCTGCTGACACAGTGCAGTTGACAGATACCACTCGCTATAGGCAAGCCCTTGTTGATCTGATGTACGAGGAATTTTCAGATTTTTAGGAAGCTATATGTGTGTAAGCATGTATGTATATTTTTTGTAGTGTAATAAATATGTATGTGTATATTTTATTTTGTGATTAACAGAACTGCTCTATGATCAGTTGCCTGATGCACAAATTTCCATTATTTTTCCGATCCATTATTTTGCGGGTCCTTTGCAGTTTGGCTTACTGTGGCATTTGTGCCTCCTGTCATGCTCTGCACTCTGGAGTTGCTGGGGTTTGGGATGGTCTTGAGGCAACCAAGGTGAGAATGAAGTTCACCGGTCTAGGATGCATGTGGAGTGCTGGGTGGGGGAGAGTAGAAATGCCAGGAATGTGTAATGTGGTGCAGCTGAGGCCCGAAGGAAGCATGGTTGCCATATAGAATCCTTAATGGTTTGTCAAACATTTTGAAGTGTTTGTATGAGAAAATATTTGGTAAAATCAATGTATTATAGCTAGTTATTTCTATGAGTGTGTTGAGATATTGATGTCCTTCAACTTGAGATATGGTGACCATACAAAGGCAAACTGCCTGGCTGGAAAATACTTTGCATTCTATTGACCAAATTGAGCACTTCTCACTTAAAAGTCCCTCCCATTGCTGCTGCTTACAACACTTTATGTTCAAAGCATATGTTTTATTCAATATTTCTCCCTTGTGCTCTATATGCTAGTAAGGGTTTTAGCCTTTGGTTGTCCTCATTTCATGGTTAGCTACCTAACCACCAAAGTTTGCATTTGTGTCCTCTCCCTAACCCATGCTCTGGTCTGAATCCAAAATAATGGTTCCTCAATTAAACAAACACTATGAATGTACAAAGTTAGTTGGCTGCACACATTTTTTTCCAAACAGGATTTTTTTTGATCATTCTGAAACATGAAATCTTTTTTCATACATCAGTAGTGTAGCTATCAGCTTAGAATTTCCTCCTTAGATTTGAATAGCTTTAAATCACCAACCAAACATAATAACCTACTACAATGTTATAGCAGAAAAATCATTTCAAGGGCAAAAATTACAAATGAATGTTAGAGAAGTAAGCTATAGCTAGCTACTAGCTATATAGCTAGTGAATCTGATTTTTTTATTCAAACTATTTTGTCTAATTTATTCATCATCTGCAAATTGCCTACAAAATAAAAATGGCTCTCTCTTCTGTTTTGGAAGTAAAGATTAACTGATTTCATGTAGCTAGGTACCTATATATAGCTCATCCAGTTTAGCTACGCTATTTTGAAAATATGGGGTAAAAAAATCGCATTCATGTGGAATAACACTGCTCTTCCTGGCCCACCAAGTGCCAGTTAGCTTTAGAGGGGATTCTACTGTAATTTGTAGCTCTACTGTAATTTGTAGCTACCCAAAATGAATGGTTAAATTCATTGCCTACTCTTTTCAAACATCACCCAACTTATTTAATTTGTTTCAGAAAATATCTGATGGTTAGCTAGCTAACTTAGTCTAAAATTACAATGGTGCATTTCATGTCATTATCCAAGCATTCAATTAAGTTACTCCTATCCTTGCATAAAAATAAATTGTGCAGTTATAATTTTACAAAGCACTGTACTACTCATAACTGGACTTCTAAGGTAAAATTTCTATAGTGCTATAAAATATCTAAGTAATGATTGGTAGATGTGTAGACTTGTTTAGTCAGAACAAATTCAGTGGTCTAACATCAGAAAATGATATATTTTAGGCTGCATGATTAATTTATTCAGCTAAATAAAAAATTTGCTGTCCAATATGTTTCTAGTGATGTACCAAAGTATCAGTATTGGTATCGGTTATTTATGGTGGTATCCATATTGGTGAAAAATGGACGATACTTTTCCAATACTTTGAAATATAATGGTGTCGTAAAGCATTTTGCAGTAATTTTTCAAACAATTCAAATAATTTTCCATATATTTATGTGCACTTAACTGTGAACAAAAACAAATGTATATTAGCTATAGGAAATAATATGTAGCTCTGCGTTGGTAGTTTTTAAATTGAATTATTACAATTATTTGATATTATATACACCCAAATTTCAAGTTCAAACATTCATAGTCTGTGTGTGAACTGAGTCAGACTCACACTATGTAGCTATGTATGTATGTATATATTCATTGTTGATGATAGTAATATATATACTGATATAAATTCTATTGCAACCATGGATAATCTAGGTTATGTTGAATAATTCCACCAAAGTTATGTAGGACTTTCCCACATGAATTTTTCTACAATACCACATATCGTCAACCGGGGTGATTCCCCGTAGTCAGCAACATGGCGTGACTCCCTGCACCCCCTTTTGGGTACCAAAACGTTGGAGATGTCACAATTTGACTATGTGACTTAGAAGAGTAGGGGTTTGTTCGTAAGTATCAGCTACTTGTAGATATTTAATATACGCACAGTATTTATGATAAATCGCCAAAGTGAAGGTGTGTTTTTCAGTTCCCTGATAATTTTGGTTTGGGAAAATCAACATTCCCCAAACTTTGATGCTGTGGCTAGAGTTTCCTTTGGATTAGGCCCAAATTTGGTGGTGATACTCCGAATATGTTGTAGTTTGTTGCGTAGGGAGGATTTTGGAAAGAAATGTAAACTTTTGTAGAAATTTACAAATATACAACTGCCGGGAATCACCCCAGGGGAAAAAAACGATTGGGGGTGATTCCTTGCACCTATTTGGTTAATGAATATCATCGTTTTCTACAGTGAAAAGTAATTAAGTTCAATTCTTCACACATATAATCATGTCTAGAAGTAAATGACCCACAATAATGACACCACAGCTAATTTCAAATGCGTAACTAATTTTATAATGACCCGATGTTTATAACACATGGTGACAAGTCTAGGCCTAAGTGTTAACTCATGTTTAACACCCAGGAACAATCTTTTTCCTCATATTTTCATATGAAGATAACAATACCTTACCTAGCATGACTTGTATTCATGTTAATGCGATTAGTTTGCTATAGAATGGAAAAAAATACATTTATATATTATATACTTGTATCAAATTATTGAAAATATAATTTTTTTTTGCAATATTAGTTGATTTATATACTGATTTTTTACGGTCATAATCAGTTCAGGATACGGAGAAATGACTTCCAGTTGAGTTAGATTGCAATTATTGAGAAAAAAAACTGTTTCCCGTGGTGAAAGCAGAAAAAATGATTACTTCGACCATCGAATATGAATCCCAGCAGAAGATAAGCATAAAAAAGACCTGTCAGACGTAATATTATGAGTAAAATTTTAATTTAAACAACTGATGTATACTAATATAGGCATGTTCTTTCTATTGGTATTCTCAAACTTTTAATTTGAGTTTCAATTATTGATATAGCTATATGGGGTGCTGGGAATCACCCACGATTAGGGGCCGTAGCTTGCCGCATGTTTTTTGTGGAGATTTTTTTTGGGTTTGACAATAGAATGTTGAAACTTTCTGTGCTTCATGGTCATAACA
This sequence comes from Gammarus roeselii, assembly GCA_016164225.1. Classification (NCBI taxonomy): domain Eukaryota; kingdom Metazoa; phylum Arthropoda; class Malacostraca; order Amphipoda; family Gammaridae; genus Gammarus; species Gammarus roeselii. Next base: position 10,513 of record SDVV010006815.1, read on the forward strand.
GTAGCTATACACACTGTAAATACAAAGTTTCTTGGCCTCATGCTTTTTGAGTTATTTTGAAGTATGCAGAAAATGCGGGGGTCACCCAGGTTGACGCTAATCAGTTGGCTACCTACTTAAGTTGACCGATCTAAAATCTAGAGGAGCAAGATCACAAAAGGTTAGCTGCCCTGTATGGATTATTTACTTTTGTCCAGTTCAGTGAGTTCACTATTGAGCTACTTAGCTGCTTGTGCTTATTTTATTAGGTAGCTACTTCCAACTAGCTGGCTTGCTGTTGTAAAAAGTTACTTCTATAGTTAATAGCTTGCTACAATAAACAAATGTCATGAGAATATCAAACTCTATTCATTGTCTTGAGGAAAAACTTGTTAACCAAATGGTTTTCTATGTCATGCAATGTCATGCTTCCTCTTCCCTTTTTCTTTCAGAATGTTCAAGAGACATTTGTGGACTTCTTCACTCAGGCCAACCACAATGTGGTGCGATCCAGCTCTGTTGTGCCTTGGAATGATGCTTCTCTCTTCTATGTGAATGCTGGAATGAACCAGGTAGAATCTTCTAGCTACATTGTTAATTGATTTGGCAGAACCGTTGTGAAGCATCACACCCTTCAGTTACAATTGCTGATTTGCCTAGCTATCTACAACATGATTTGCCTAGCTATCTACAACATGATTTGCGTAGTTATCTACATGTGGATGATTTTTTTCCCTGCTGTGGCTTTACTATTGGGCTTTCATTTGTTATAAGTCTATTGGTACAACTTGAATAATTTGCTTGCTAGTTAGCTACCTTTAGACCTATCTTTTATTGCTCCAGTAGCGAGCATATGTTATATATAACTTCCGGGTTTTGCATAAGTATGGCATTGCTAGTCAACTTTGAAAATTATGTGTGAAGGTATTGGGCATTGCAGCAGTGCTGAAAACTCGACTCTCTCCCACATTCAGTTAGTGACAGTAACCTCAACAGAACATCCTTATTATATTGCTTTTCAGATTAAAGCTATCAGAAAAAAATTGTTTCTTAGCTAGCGTCTTCACTACAAAATAATCATGGGATCTTTGGGTGATTCTTTTATCTACATTGCTACATTGGTAGCTACACTTCTTATTGGAGAAAAATTAGAAAATCCAACTTCAAAAGCAATCACAATTCTTGACATCGATCGGGTAACTCCCTGCATTTTCCGCACACTTTAAAATGAGTCAAAAAGTATGTGGCCTAGAAACTTTGTATTTACAGTGTGTAACTATATATAGCTACCTTATGTTATGAACATGTAGTACCATAAGTTTTGACGTTCATTCCATCATCAACCCCCAAAAAAAAAAATATTTACAAAAAAAAATGCTGCGAGCTATATCTCCTAATCAGGGTTCATGCTTTGTTTGGAATGAGGTGATTCCCAGCATCCCCATATATCAATAATTGAAAGGCAAATTTAAAGTTTGAGCTCACCAATAGAAAAAGCTTGCCTATATTAGTATATAGCTAGGTAACAGTTGCTTGAAATAAAATATGTGTATATTACTCGAGTTATTATGTCTGACAGGTATTCTTTGATGCTTGTCTTTTGCTGCCCGCAGGCATTCTTGACAGTCAAAGGATTTTTTCATTTCACTATGGGAAAAAAAGTTTTTTGTCAATAATTGCAAACTAACTTAAGCTACTGAAAGTGATTTCTCCACTAACTTTACTGAAAGTAATTTCTCCACGCACCCTGCCCCAATTTTTACTACATGACAAATGGAAGGTGCAGTGCAATTGATAGCAACTAATTCAAATTCACAAATAACAAGAAAATCTCTTCAATGTATATATACCTACATCCTTCCATCCAGCTCATGTCAACTGCTGTACTCACCTCATTTTGACTACTGCCTCTCCCCCCCCACATTTTTGCTCTATGTAACTACCTAACTCTTGGCTTACATCACACATACACTGGCTGGAGTGGTAAAGTCCTTATTAACCACTTGAACGTACTAGTTGTTAACCAACCTCACATTAACAATCCCATAAGTCCTGAATAAAAAGTAGCTAGCCCAACACACCCTAGTATGCGGCATTGCCATTAGTAAAACCTTTGACACAGTTCCAAGATATGCCCTCATGAGCAAAATTCTCAATACACACATCAATTCTAACTACAAGAAGGGGATGGCTCATTTTCTTTTCTGGCAGACATGCGCACAATTTACAATAATGAGCTATCATAAAGACAATACTTCCCAATGGTGTTTCTGTGGACTCTGTCCTTTTTACTCTAGCTACTCTTTGATGCATTCATGCATGTCCTGCTCATACCAACTGAACCCAAAGCCTACATCATTTCATTTGTAGATGACCTTGTAACAATCATAACACCACAAGCAGAAGACCACAGCAAGACACCTCCAACTCTCTCAAAATCTCACTGCTAGACAGCAAAATGAATGTCATAGCAAACAAGTCCTCTCTTACATTATTAACACCTGATAACTTGAATTATCACATCCATCCCCACACATAATTAACACCAGATAACATTGATTTCCACATCCATCCCCACTCAACATCACTCCCATACCCCATCAGCACTAAAGCCAAATCTACACTGAACGTAATCCTGGTATTTGCCACAACTAGTTACTGACACTTCAAGAAATCAAAAACAATACATAGATACAAACCATTATTCAGACCTATGGAATCTTCTGCAAGCACTGCCGGGTTCTCTCCTTGCTCCTGCTTACATTAACTCCCTACAAAAAATACAGAACACAGCCTCACGCATCGCAACAAGCTGTACACAGACTGAAGCCACCTCTCATCTGCATGAATGAACCAAGGTCATCTTTTTCAAACACTAATTTGATATGTGGGGAACACAATTATTAAACAAGATTGTAGAGATGGCCCATTCCTGTCCCTTTCAACTGTGCCCATGTCAAACCCACCAAAATATAGCTAAATTGCTAACACACTGGCAGCATTCTAAGGCTTCCTTGACACCACCATTACCCAACCTACAAACGATACAGCAAGCACAAACAAATACTCTCAATCACTTCACAGTTCTTTCCGTGGCTGATCATATTGTCAACACATTTCTATTGAGTCACCCACTAGAGGAGACGTGGAGAATTTTGTGTTGTGCAAGAGTGACGATATTCACCTGGCAAGGCTAAGAGGCAAACTCAACACAGCTCTCCATTCATACTAACATGGACTGGGGAATTCACTACCAATGTGCATGCAGTGCTGGGGTGCACCAATAAGGTCATGATGTCGTGTTCAGCTATTGCACCCACGTCTGTGCCTGGTCAGTGGGTGCATAAAAGATGGTGCCATTAGCACACTCCCATACAACTTTCCCTCCAAACACAAGCTGATGCTTCATTAGTTGCTGGATTAATATTTAGCTCCTCTGCCTTTACTCAGCAGGAAGCACTACGCCACTCAAACGGCACCACACCCGCGCAACAATTCTTGTCAATCAAAACGGCATCTGTGCACTACCACCACCCACAACAACAATAATGTCAGCCTCTCTGACATCTTCAACATACAACAACTCAAAATACTCAGCGACCTCTTCTGTGCATCATCACTCTCCAACAATAACCAGCTGTCTACATCTTTACCACCTCCTCTTTCCCCCATCTCTCTCTTCCTGGCCCTCTTCCCATTTTTCCAGATTATTTTCTTGTTCTTTTGATCTATATCCATCACATCTCTAGTATCTTGCATTCAAGTTCAAAAAATTTGAAGGTCACTACAAGTTGCATATATATATACCTGAAATTTTCACGTAGGAGACTGAGCCTGTCATTCTGCATGTCCAGTCACTCCCATGTAGGTTGGGTACAGTTGACTCCATTGCAAGGTCCTGTAATCTTGTTCAGTTATTCAGTAGGTACTTCCTACCAGATAGAGCCTTGAAGTTTGTCACTGCACATGTGAGTTGAGTGTCAGTGTGGATTTAAGTCTCAGATTCCCCCATCATGTTCGGGTGGTGGCTGCAAAGGCTGATGGTGGGCAAACTGTTTGTTGACATTGATTTATGTCTGTTGGTCCACAATGTTTGTGCTGTCCATACATGTAGTGCATATTTACCCACTTATTGAGTAGCTATGCTTCATATTTTTGGAACACTGTATTTTGTGGGGACAACAGGCTTTGCAAATTTATTCAAAGATGATTGACTTGAAACATTGACATATTTTTTTTATGAACTCAGATTGTTGCTTGAAGAGCCTGGATTAGTTTTTTCTAAAGGTGGGGCTTCTGAGAGCATAGGAGATTTTAGGATCAACTAAATATGTTCTTGTTTGCCTCCAGAGTTCGCTCTAGATTTCATTTGCAAAAGGTTAGGAGTACTTCTCAGTCTTCTGATGTATGCGTTAGGTCCTTCAGTGCAAGATGTGTTGGTGTGTGGAACAGCGTTACTGCTGGGATAGTACAATCGTCAGATAGCTAGCACTCATTGTAAGAAGGCACTTGCTGATCTACACAATGCATGATGAAATGCTGTGATCTCGTGGTTTTGATGAGCTGTTCTATTTGGGGCCTCCTTTTCTGTAATGCACTCAAGCCTTGTTTGTGTGTTCAGGAGTTCTTGACGCCACCAAGTTGAGTTTTCTGACTGTATTCTCTCACCCCATTCCCACCTCTTCAGTTCAAGCCTGTCCTGCTAGGGCGAGCTGCTCCCCCCTGCTCCCGCGCTGTCAACAGTCAGAAATGTATCAGAGTGGGGGGCCGCCATAACGACCTCGCTGCGGTCGGCACGGATTCTTACCACCATACTTTCTTCGAGATGCTTGGCTCCTGGTCCTTTGGAGACTACTTCAAGGTGATTGAGCCTGACATGATCATATATATATGATGGTTACTTCTAAGCTGAGCAAATGTCTTAACTAACAGCAAACACACCATGTAGCTACTGCGTTCACAAATAACTTGTCCACTTTACAATATTTGGCCTTGTTTCATATAAAACCATCTAAAAAATAAAATTAACTATGCAGAATGAGTTTTACCCTACTTATTCGAAATTAATGCTGTGACATTTGTCTTTTTGCCTTTATGTGTTGAAAAGCATCCAACAATGTCCTGGAAGTGACTATGCTGATCCATTTTCTTGATACACAGTTTGTTGATGTCATCCATTATCGTGTAAAAGATTCTTACCTTTGCAGCCCTCGCAAGGGCTCAGCATAGCCAGTTGGCAAGTGCACCAAGCCAGGAGAGGCCAGCACAGCTATGCGCGCCAGCACCTACAAAAACTCCGCAGAACAACAACAGGAAGATGCTGGAAGGGATGCGCACCATTGGCTTTCAGAAAACAAACCCAAAGCCACTGCATGAAAACCCCAAGCACAACTACTCCCCAGCAGAAAACTATCCGTCAAAAAATTTAACATATATCAGAAAGAGAACTGGACTTGAAACTGAACCCTGTGGAACCCACTATTCACTTCATCAACGCCAACACACATAATTTGAGAATGAAGAAAACTACCAATCCACCTCTACACAACCTCAGAAACTCCAAGAGCCTGCAACTTCAAAAGCGAATAAGATGGGAAGCAACATCAAATGCCTTTGAAAAATCAAGCAGGCTATATCTACAACCAAACCAGCATCAATAGACTTAACTACTTCCGAATAGACCAGCAACATCTGATCCTCTGTTGATCTAGCCTTCCTAAATCCAAACTGTCTGGAAGAAAAGATCTGGTAAGACTAGATAGTCCACCAGCTCAGCAGCAACAATTCTCTCTATCGACTTGCAGCAAACAGAGGTAAGGCTTACTGGACGATAGTTGAGGGGATCATATCTAGATTTACTTTAAAAAATTGGAATCACCAATGAACTCTTCCATGCATCAGGGAGCACTCCACTCTGCAGAGAAAGGTTAAAGATTATAAAGAGAGGCTGTGTCAATTGCACAGCACACTCCTTCAGCAACTTAGGGTGGAGTCCATCTATGCCCATTGCTGAACTAACATTGAGCCCCGCCAGAACGTAAAGGACAATCCGAGACCTTATGGGAAACTCGCTCATTTCGTCATCAAATTACTGGAAAGGAGCAGGATTGGAAGGAACATCTACTCTATACACGTCAGAGATTTCAGATGACAGGAGCTCAGCCATCCCCAGTGGATCGTAAACCAGATGTCCACCTACACTACAAAGTGGTTCAACCCCAAGACGACCTTTCTTCTTCCTATATAAGCATGGAACAGGTTTGGGGAGTCACTATACCGTTGCAAAAGGTATTCCTCGTACTGAGATCGGCTGAACAAAGCATGATTTCGAAACTGATAGTTGAGATCAAGAAAGATAGCTAGTGACTCCTAAGTATTTTAATAATTTTTGCCAAACTTCCTTCTTGAAATCTGGAACTCATCCCACGCATTTGCTCTCCTTACCGTCAACCCGTGGGGAGGCCTCACAGACCATGGTACCCTAGGCGAGTCTCCAACAAGAGGCACATGTATGTAAGTCTATCAGACTCCTCAGTATAGTGAGGAACACACTAAATGCCTCACAAACCCCCAGTTAAACAAATTCAAGAGGCCAATCAATTCTCGACCATGCTTCGGAAATAGCGCCGTAGTTAACCCGGTGCCAAGAATACTACCGAGCTTGGTGTCTTGCACCATCAGGCTCCAAGACATTCACAAACAAATAATCACAAATAACAGGCGAGTGAGCACACCGCGGAAAAGGAGTTAAAACAACAACATCTCCAACACGATCTGGCTCGCTTGTAAAAAATAAATCCAGAAAGTTGCCGGACAAGAAAAGAGTCTGCTCCCTCACCCACTGATGCAAGTCACAAGATGCAAAACAATCCAAAAACAGTTGATCCGTCAAGTCCAACTTCCCTCCTGCACCAGCTCATCCGACCACGTCATCGAGGGCAGGTTGAAATCCCCCAACACGACCAACACAGAAGTCACAAATCAAACTTATCAGAACAAGATTTTCCTGATCACCATATGATGGAGGTCTATAAACAGCCAAAATCCACACATCAAGTTGAACCAGAAAAACTGCTGCTACATTTGGTAAGTCCAGATTAACTTTCTCATACTTCAGTATTTTTTTTTCAAATATACAAGCACTGTATTTTCGTACTTCATTATGTGAATCTCCTCTTACAGCAGAAAACCCACGAATCTCAACAAAAGAATACGAACCGAGCTTGCAAGCTAAATCTCACCAACCACAAACACCTTCAGCCTATTTTTTGAAATAAAATCTATCATGTTTGTAAGACTATTGACATTTGCCTGGCCAATCCACAGCAATGAAAACTGGGAGAAGGACGACTGCAGAGACCCTCAACAATTGATAGACCCAACACCAGCAGCACCACCTCCTCGGCCACCCGCACCACCGCCGCGGCAAACAGCAGCCCCTCAATGGGAACGGCACCGTGCGGCCACTAGAGCCACCACCGCGGCTACCAGAGCCACCACCGCGGCTACCAGAGCCACCACCGCGGCTACCAGAGCCACCACCGCGGCCACCAGAGCCGCCACCGCGGCCACCAGAGCCGCCACCGCGGCCACCAGAGCCGCCATCGCTGCCACCAGAGCCGCCACCGCTGCCACCAGAGCCGCCACCGCTGCCACCAGAGCCGCCACCGCTGCCACCAGAGC
>SDVV010006816.1:0-18174 GCA_016164225.1 Gammarus roeselii
ACTGCATTAAGCGGTCTATAGGCTCGGAAAGGATTTTGATTTGATTTGGGCCTCATTTCCACCAGAGCCTCAACGTGAGTCATAATAGGCTCCCCCGTAGGGCGCGACCGTCGTTGAATTAGGTAAGTCCGCACGGCCTCGCGTGCGAAAATATTAGTTTTGTCAAGATGAAGTCAGTACATATTTTAATTGTGGCATATTCGCGTACTAGCGCGTACGAGAGAGTATAGAGTTAATGCGTATCTTCGTAAAATGTGTTGTTGTTTCTGTGCGTAATGAGGTGGAGGGACCACCTCATTTGCACAGGTGTTAGAGGTTTAGACAGCTTCGTATAGTCCGGTGTGTTTTCCGAAAGTGATAAGCTTTTTACGGTAGGTTGGGTCCGTGAGTAGGGTTTGTAGGTTGCACGGGGGATCTAGGAACGCTCGTCGGGCTGCCGCGAGTGCGTTGCAATCCATCAGTAAGTGTTTCACGCTGATAGCCGTTTGGCGGCAACAGGGGCAAGGTGGCGCGTTTGGTCCTATGTCGACATCCAACAGGTGGTTGTGAGTTATCCACGTTTGTCCCGTGCACAAGCGGTTGATGAACACTTGGCATTTTCTGTTGGTGAACTTAAGTTTCCCATTCTCCGACTGAGGGTTTGACTGAAAGCATTTTTTGTCCACTCTGCTGCCACATTTCATCCCATCGGGAGCTCGGAAAGGAAGAAATAGCAGAGCTAGTGCTGCAGTAAGCGGTCTATAGGCTCGGAAAGGAAGAAATAGCAGAGCTAGTGCTGCAGTAAGCGGTTTATAGGCTCGAGAAGGACAAAATAGCAAAGCTAGTGCTGCAGTTATGCACTTGTCGGAAATGAGTTAACATGAATTGAGTAGTAGGACTTGGACTGTACAGTGAAACCCAACTAGCAGCATCTCTTTTCATTGCCAGCTCGAAGTTCCTAAGCAGAGGCAGATCGCACGGTATGTATTTAGTTGCTTGCACCGAATTGTCAAGAGAAGCTGGTACGTTATTTTACGAACTATTTGCTGCTATCGAATAAATAATACGTAGTAAAGTACGTGCTGCAGTGGGAAACTGATGTGGCAAATGCAACATGAACACCTGTCCTGCTACAATGAGCAATATCGTGATAAGCAACAGAGGTCCTTCATAACATCCCACACTCCTCGGTATCACCTTCATAACACCAAGATCAATGGTGCTGCACATCTCAATACAACCCAGAGGCCTATTGAGTAGTATAGGTAGGTTGCTACCACAGACCTTGCCACATGCTACAGAAATCACCGGCTACCGCAAGTCAACATCTTACCCCAATTATAATGAAAATGTATCATAAAATTTATAATAGGACTATAACAGAGGCTTAAAAGTAGAAAATGGTCGATTGTAAAACACGAAAAGAAGATAATATACATCGTAAAAAACATCTAACACATCATTGTACTTTTTATTTCCTTCCAAAGTGGAGGACACACAGTAAGAAATACTTGTGTTTTAACAGTTTTGATTATTTTACAAGCGAGTAGTGATGTCGCCGAAAAGGACATGACACATCGGCAAGGCTACAACTATTGCAACACTAACTTGGAGGCCCGGTAGCCCCGTCCGTCATACATCGATCTCACCGAGAGCACAGCTCCACTACGACACGGCCCACGCTACTCCGAACGATAGTTAAATGTGAGTGCACCACAATACGACAAAGAGATTGTGAATAACACAATTAACAGTTAATAAAGAGAGTCCACCAGCACAAATCATGAATATGTCCTAGTGGTCACCAGCAGCATAATAGCAGGTGGTGCGATAGGCCGCTCGGTGTACAAGTTACAATTGTCTAGTTGTGCGAAGTGATAGCGTCCCACACACAGAGCACGATGGCGACGTCTCACCACAGCGGCTGCCTCATCGAGTCAAGTACGACAAGGGATGTCACTCGCTAACGGTACTGAACAAGTCATGTCACGATAAAAGTACGCATTTCTCGAGAATTTTTTCCTATAGGAAAGTTACCATTCATTGACTTGCTCTCAAATTCACATAGACGCCTAAACACTTACTAGTCCTGAACAGGATACCAACGCTCTTAATCTCTTTCCATTCGGAAATTAGCATTCAAGTTATCACGTTTATACTGCTAGAGCAACTATGTTCAAAGGCTAACAACTAACCGTTTACAGGAAGCGAGCTTTGAGCCGCGGAGTGATGATACGGGTTGATATAGTGAATGACACACATAAATGTGATGGTTTCTCGCTCAAGTAATAGAAGCAATTGTATGGATGCATCGCAGGCGATGAGGGGAAGGTAAGCACTGTGGAGGCACCCGCTTTTTTGGCCGTATGATTAATAAAGATTCTGAAGTCAAGGCCTCCACCACTCTTCACTGGAATGAGCTATTGCACGCTAGTAGTCGTGGCCTCCACCAGTCTTCACTGGAAGGAGCTATTGCCCACTAGTAGTTGTGGCCTCCACCAGTCTTCACTGGAAAGAGCTATTGCACGCTAGTAGTCGTGGCCTCCACCAGTCTTCACTGGAAGGAGCTATTGCACACTAGTAGTTGTGGCTTCCACCAGTCTTCACAGGAAGGAACTATTGCATGCTAGTAGTCGTGGCCTCCACCAGTCTTCACTGGAAGGAACTATTGCACGCTAGTAGTCGTGGCCTCCGCCAGTCTTCACTGGAAGGCGCTATTGCAGACTAGTTTACAACATCACAGACGGCCCAAACATCAAAATAATACGAACGCGCTAGATACTCAAAAATATATTTCTTGAAATAAAAGGTAGATTGAAGAAGAGGAACAATCTCGCCAGTTAATACCATGCTATCGAAAGAGAAGAAACCGTTTATCAACTATCAGTATAAAATGTTCCTAATAAATATGACCGTTTATAACAAACAAATGTACCACATAACGGGATAGACTCTTAATTCGGTGTAGCTAACGAATGCGTTTAAACACTTGACTAATACGAAAAGTTTAGAAAAACTACGATGACACATAAAGCGAAATAGTATCAAATAAAACTCAAGTACAAATTCCCATAATTATATACAAAGTCAAAGAGGCGCCGTTCCTATAAATGTATCATTCGTCCACTCGCGGATGAGACACAATCCTTTCTCAATCCATAAGGTCACTCTCGGCAACGCGCCGAGAATGATCCAAACAATCATTCATAAACGACGTTACCCTCACCAGTGCGTGGAGAATGATCCAAACAATCATTCATCAACGTCGTGACCCTAACCATGTGAAGTGATCCACGTCAACGTGTCGAGACGGCTCAAATCATTCCTAATCCATGATGTAGTAGAAGTAGTGGTAGTAGTTGCTTCCGTTTTCCACCGAAGTTCCAACGCGAAGTTAATGCAGACTCCCCCGTAGGGCAATTGAAGAGTGGCAAAGTAGGTGCAACGTAGATTACGAGTAGATTCAACGCAGATTCAGAGTAGGTTCAACGTAGATTCAGAGTAGGTTTGTCATAGATACATAATAGGTTTAACGTAGATAAAGAGTAGGTTCAACGCAGATACAGAGTAGGTTTAACGCAGATACAGAGTAGGTTCAACGTAGATATCGAGTAGGTTTAACGTAGATACAGAGTAGATTTAACATGGATTTGGGAGGGGGAAGCAAAGGTTCCAGGATTCAGAGGGCCTCAAGAGGGTCCCACAGTTTCTCAAGAGGGTCCCCGAAGGGTGTCGAGAGTGTCCCAGAGGGCCCCAGAAGGGTCCCTCCAAAGCCTCCTGGTCTTCAGAGTCCCCCGGGTTCCCGCAAACTCCGGGTCCCCCGGGCTCCATGAGTACCCCCTTTCCCTGGGTCACATTGTCTCAACCAGCCTCGATATATATAGTGAAAACCAATGCAAAAATGAGCCCCTAAAATAAAGTGTTATTGATCTATAAAATTAATTATCATCCATCCACCCCAGCCTAATCCATGAAGTGCCCATCACCATGAAGCGGAGGCACAAAACCCTCCGTTGTTATAAAGGAGTATTCACTCACGCCATCCGCACAGATTAGCTACCTATTGACGTGTTATAATATTCCTGGCAAAATAATCTTGCGTGCAAATTTTAAATAAGTCTAGCTATACATAGAATGAGAGCAGGTAGTTGTAATGAGTTTTCGTCATGTGTTCATGGCTAGAAAGTCTAGCAGAATCACAGCTAAAACATGCTAGTATTGAGACAATTAGTTTCGTGCAAAATTGACAGGGATGTTCTAGTTTTTAACCTCCGTATTTTGAGCGCCTTCCGCAATAATTACTTTATAAACTCTTTAGATTAGATCAAAGAGCCAATCTCCACCGGAGCTTCACTAGTGGGAGTCTTCAAGGTTCGTACTCGATTTGATTTGTGCCTCATTTCCACCGGAGCCTCAGCGTGAGTTATAATAGGCTCCCCCGTAGGGCGCGTTAGCGCATACTGGAATTATACTATAACGGAAATAAAAAAATTCCTAGCCATCTAAAATGATTCTTGTTTCTGCGCTTTTTATAAATTTCATAAAAAAAAATGTCGAATGGAAGAATTATTTGGTTTATACTGATGTTAAATATTTATACTACTTCTTATAAGCATGGAAGAATTATCTTGTAAAAACTGCTGTTAAATATTTACAGTACTTCTGATGGGCCGAGTCAGTAAGTAGAATCTTTGGTGTGAGAGGGGGGATCAAAGAAAACTCGACGAGCAACTGCGATTTGATGCGGGTCTCATTTCCACCAGAACCTTAACGAGGTCCCGTGAGTGTGTGGCGCTTGATGGCCCAAAGAACATGGTGACGCAACCATGCCATGTCTCGTATCCATTAGATGGTTGTGCGTTATCAAAGTGTGTCAGTCCTTTGCATAAGAGGTTGAAAAAGATATAACCTCACATGTTGGAATGTGCGTGGTTATAGTACGAATGAAGCAAAGAGGAGACTGATTGGCGAGATGTTTGTGAGGAAGTTGTGTGTTGACACCGAGTGGGACGTCGGGCGTGAAGGAAGGTTGGGAACGAAGTGTGGTGTTGATATTGAGCGATCGGTTATCTAGTAGCGTTTGCGAGTGGAAAGAGGTGTCCTCAAGATTGATCTAGGTAAAAGTCGAGAATGGTATCGAAAGGTGGGCGTTAGTAAGTGAGAAGAGGGAACAATTTTGGAATAACCCAAGTGAGTATTGGAGGTCAATAAAACGTGGTTATTCTAAGTGACCTAAATGCGAGAGTTAAAAAAATATGCTAGGGATGTATGGCAGTTCCGGTAGGAAGAGTGAAGAGAACCCGATAGGTTTGTGCATATAGCAGGAGCTGGTGATTGGAAACAGCTCGTACAAGAAGCAAGATATGCACACGTACACATGGGTAAGGATGGCCTAAGTTTCAGAGGTGGGGAGAGCGTTGATGAACTTTGTGTTGCTTTCGAATGGAGTGGTGAAGATTCTGTTGGATGTGAGGATGTTGAGATGTAAGGGTAGTCTGTCCATCAACTGGTGAAAGAAGATTAAGAGTGGAGCAGAAGTGGAAGGATAACAAAAGAGTGGGAGGAGAGAAGTAGGTTGAAGGAGGAATATGACAGTGTAAGAGGGCAAGGCATGAGAAATGTTTTGGATTAAGAATAAGGGCTATCTCCCCAGTAGCCTCAATGCGAGCCATCGCAAGTTTCCCCGTAGGGCAAAAAGTCGAGAAAGAATAGGAGACTTTCAGAGATGCGTTGTAGAGATGTGCGAAAACAGTTCGTGGTTTGATTTGAGCTTCATTTTGACCGGAGCCTCAACGCGAGTCATCGCACGCTCCCCCGTAGGGCACGAGAATGTTTGTAGGGTGCGCCGTGTGTAGGGGAAGGGCTGTGAGTGGTGGAACGATGAGGTTACACAGGCGGTGGCGCAGAAAAGAAGAGCTATTGAGTTGTTGCAAGCGAGGTCGGTGAGGGCCTATGACACTATAGAGAGAAAAGAAAAGAGGCAAAGCTTGAGGTGAGGAAAGTTAAGAGGGACGCTTTTGCCAGATGTGGTAGGCGGTTGTAGCAGAATTTTGAGATAAATAGATGTTCTGGAAAGATGTAAAGAGGGTGAGACAGGGGGAGACTAGGAAGGAGGAGGTGGTGAGCGATGTAAACGGCCGTTGTTGATGAAGAGTGGTTTGATTTGAGCCTTATTTCCACCAGAGGTAGTTGCTGTGGTATCAGTTTAGTGAGCAAAAATTGTTGCGGACATTGTTATGAGGTGCAGGAGGCGGAATAGGTGATAAAAGAAGGCAAAGCCTCTGGTTTAGACGGCGTTGTGACTGAGTTTAAAGAGTAGCGTAATGATAGGCGAATGGTTAGTTAGGGTGCTGAACCTGTGTTTTGTGGCGTAGTGGTCCCGATTGCGTAGCGGAGTGCTTGCATTGTTCAGCTGTTCAAGGGCGAAGGAGACAAAAATGAATGTTTGCACACGTGAGGTATCAGTTTGCTGTGCGTTGTCGGTAAGTTGTACAGGAGTGCTAATCAGGAGGATGGGGCAGCACGGCAGGTGCAACTGTCGAAAACCAGTGTGGTTTCAGGAGTGGTAGAGGTTATTTTGATTAAATTTTTCCAGTGAAACAATTCTGTGCGAAGTTCCTTGCGAGGGGCAAGGAAGTGTTCTGGGCCTTCGACGATCTGGAAAAGGCTTACGATAGGGTCGAGAAGGAGGCGATATGAAGGGTGCTGCGTTGTACGAAGTGGGCTGAAATTTGTTGAAAGCGGTTCAGAGGTTCTGTGTTGTCATCAGGGCATATGTCAAAGTGGGGAGCGATGAGAGTACTTTATTCAGAGTGAAAGTAGGACTGTGAGACAAGGTTGCGAACAGTTTCCCTGGCTGTTCAATCTCTGCATGGATGGTGTGTGGTCAGGGAGGTGAACGCGACATTAATGGGGCGAGGTTCAAAGCTGTTGGGTGCGAATGGGCGAAGTTTGCAGATGAGTGAGTTACTGTTTGCGGGTGATACGGAACTGGAGGCAGATTCAGAGAAGTTGTGTAGGCTAGTGTCAGAGACAAGTAGTGTGTGAGAGGAGGAGGTTGCAAGTTGACGTGGGTAAAAGTAAAGTAATGAGATAATCGAGTAGTGTCGATGCGAGCAGAATTAGTGTCCTCCTAAATGGAGAGTTATTAGAGGAAGCTCAGTCTTTCAAGTAGCTGGCCTCTCGTGTGGGGAAGACTGAACTCGTGGAAAATGAGACAAAATTGCCAGTGAAGGAAGGGTGTAAATTGTTGGGTACTCTGAAGAATGTCATGAGCCGAAGGAAGTAGTAGTAGTAGTTTCTTTTGTTTTTCACCGGAACCCCAACGTGAAGTCACTGAGGGCTCCCCCGTAGGGGAGCAGAAGGAAGGTGGGTATGGAAGCAAATATGGAGTTGTATGAGGGGGCAGATGTCCCAACTGTGCTCTACGGAGCTGAGACTGGGGGGAAGGGGGGAGGGGGCGAGAGCTGAGGGGAGAAGAAGGTTGAATGTTTTTGAGATGAAAAGCTTGAGGAGCATGGCTTGAGTGTTGCTGAGAGATAGGATCAGTAACGGCGTTGTTCGAATTAGAACAGGGATGGAGGGGAAAATAGGACCAATAACGGCGTAGTTCGAGTTAGAACGGGGATAGCGTGAAAGATAGAGGGCGAGTAGATTTACGTGTTCCGAGATGGTTCGGATGGGGGTCGAAGTTTAGTGAAAATGGTGATGAGAGCAGAGGTGAGTAGACGTAGGTATAGAAGTAGAAGATAGGGTGGATAGATGGCGAGAAGCAGGTGTAAGGCTGGAGGAAACTCAAGTGCGGAGGTAGCGAGGGAACTAGCAGTGGAGAGGAGAATGGTTGTGAATTGATAAATGTGCACCCCGTCATGATATGCTTCCCCGCTTTTGACGTCTCGCTGAGAAACGTGATGATCGCAAAAGGGGGTAAACTAGTTAACACTGTCGGGCCCTGCTGCTGACACTGATATCGGGACTCACCCCTGACCCGAAGTGTGTGCTGCAGGGTCTCCTGGCCGGACTCTTTAGTGCCTATGGACTAAGATCGTTTGCGTGTAATTGTACAAAAGGAGTATGAGGTGAGTTTTTGTCGGCCAATTTCGTTTTCGGGGGATTCGGCCTAATGTCAGTATCTGTAACAGTACCTACAGACATGTAGGAAAAATTGGTTCCTATTCCTCATTTTGTGCAATCAAAGTGACATAGGGTTGTTGATTTATGTCAATTGGAGATTTTTTTGCTTCTTTAGCGGGTTGCAGCGTGGCTGCCATACAATATAATTTTTTTAACCCATGGCGTTCATGGACTGGCCTTAAACCATCTAAGAGACCGGCCAGAATGCCTCACTCGGGGTCAGGTGGGCTTGAACCTACCACCTCCAGCTCCCAATGATAGTCTATTGTGAAAGCCCGACACGTTACCCACTCGGCCACCGAGCTGGTACGAAGGAACCAAACTCAGCAGTATATGGTGGTAAAGCTGTTCTTGCTGGGTGGACGCCAGTTTAACGTGAGAATTGCCTGCTCATTTCCCCTTATTTTGCGTGACCCGGGATCCAGAAATCGAAGCTTGGCCTGCCACGGACATTGTAATGAGGTAGGGTTGTATTCGAAGTTGAGCGGGGTGTGTTTAATGCAGAGTTCAATGTCTAAAAGACAGCACCATTGGAAAAAAGGAAATTTTGCCATGGGCGTTGTATTTCTGACGTAAAGATATTGGTGTATGTATAGTCAGTAACTCTCGGTGACACCAGGCCGTGGGGTCGTTAACAAATACTCCCCCCTCCACCAGACATACGTTCGGCTCATGGGTCAATTGGTAGAGTAGTTTGGGGGTGAATACTTATATTTCCCTTCAGACCTCCACTTTTTATCTCCCCATCTTGAATTTACTTAGCTTTTATTTACCTCATTTGCAACTCAATTTCCATTCACTTGGCGCCGATTCTCTCTAAACAACTTAGCCAACAACCGTTGGACAGATTTAAGATTTTCTTGTTTCGGGTAGCGCTCTTTCTGTCGCGTAACAGTTTCCTACGGAACCATCCGTTCTTCTTTCCATTCATGCTGCTCTCATGCACGAGTCTCCATACCCAGTCTCAGATGCAATGTAGGTTGAGTGTTTACGCCCCTTGCTGCCACCCAGGGAGTGCTGAAACCACATGACCTCAGCACCTTAGGAAAAGGTCATGTTCCTTCTCTGGCAACCGTGCATAACCAACTCTACGCTGCTGATAACACATCACTCTAAATCAAAGAAAAATGTTCTAAGCTTTATGCAGCAGTTGCTAGGTTGATGCTCAGCGCCCAGAGGAACCTTACTCCAGCGCGGTTGTTCTAATTTAACAAATCCGCTGGTATAGGACTATAGCCTATAAGCCATCGCTTGGCCTGTACCCTCGGAGACGCTCAACGCTTGTGATCCAGCAAACATTATAGGACGATAGCTTGTGTTCCATATGCGCCAGTTTTTTGTCGGCATGCGCACTATATATGAATGGTTTAGAACTTATAATATAGTAGTACTAAAAGCAGGCTGCATGCGCACTATAAATGAATGGTTTAAAACTTATAATATAGTTAGTACTAAAAGCAGGCTACCACCAGCCACGTTTTTTCACACAAACAATACTTTGCGAGATATTTTGTGTAGACTCATGCCTCGGCACCATCCTGGCTCAATCTTTTCTTATTTCTTCTATACAATGCTAAGTGCACGTGTAGGGTGAATTTCTTAATACAAACCAATTTTGCATTGGTAATATCTATACTAGAGCTCATTTTGAAATTTGTCGGAGACGAATTTTAATCGTAGGATGCATTCATATCTGAGATGTCGAACGAACCTCAATTCAGCTTTCTGCTTCTCTCTGTCATAATTTGGTAAAGATTGGGCTTTTTAAATTCTCATCCGCTCGGCGTGGTTAAGCAAACTGTCCAAAACAAAGCCGGGCAGACAGAGAGAAGCAGTCACGAGAGACGAACCTACAAGTTGATATTGGGGTTTCAGGATTGACCCAGAGGGAAAAAGGTCTAGATTTATTTGATACGTTGTTAAATAGTTATTTGAGAGGGAAAATAAAAAGTTTACATGATAGCAATACACTGAAAAATACATCATAATTAAAAACATTGATACTTCAAAATTGATATTTCTTTCGATTTGTATTTCTAATATCGATATAGCGTCCAGCCTCATTTCCTCCAAAGCCTCTACGCGAGTCATCGCACGCTCTTCGCATACTTTCATAGTCGCTTCTTCAAATGTCGATACCCGCTAACGCCGGCTCGGCAATAAGGTCACCCCAAAACGTAAGTAGCCCAGGCTAAGGGGTAGAAAGAAGCCGATTGACGGCAAGGGAGAGGGGAAGATAGCACCCTCTGATCTTCTCCTATTAATGGACAGATATATATGCGCTTTAACGCATATTGTTTAGGATATCCGGTAACCATTTACTAGGGAGAGCAGAGGGTTGTAAGGTCAAACAACTACCCTTCCGGAGCGTAGCACCCGAATCCTAAGAAATGAAACAAGAAAGCACCGGAAGTAGTGGTCGCAAGAAAGCACGGGAGGTAGTGGTCGAAGAAAGCACGGGAGGTAGTGGTCGCAAGAAAGCGCGGGAGGTAGTGGTTGCAAGAAAGCACGGGCGTAGTGGTTTTGAAAATAATCTAAATACTTTCTGACCGCCAGCTAAAGATGTCTAAGACAATGAAAAAATTGAATATACATTGAGTCTTTAGTACTATAAATATCATAAACAAAAACCCTAAAGTGGAGAAGGCCGTTGTACAGATACAGACACTAGGCTGAATCCTCCAGAAAGGGGGGTGGCCGACGGCAAGGCGCCCTTCACACTCCTCTCATACACTCGCACAACTTACCCCATTTTGTTGTGTTATAATATAATAAATGAAGAGCCTACCGACGTGTCGATTGGTTTGGGATGACAATAGGCGAACAAGTTTTCATCGAGGTCAAAACAAAACAGTTCGAACTAATTGTTAAACCAGGATCACGATTTGTAGCTGTAGTAGAAGATAAAATGGAAGTACAGATACATACCCTAGGCCGAAATCCCCCAACAAGGAGGGTGGCCGACGGCAAGGCGCAACTCACACTCTCATACACTCAAACTCGCACACCGTGACCGGGAATGCCGCAACAAACTCTCCAGGTCATGAGTGCGGTTCGAGGTCAGTGTCGGCAGCAGGGCCCGACAGCGTGGCTGGTTTACCTCTGCCGCGTCATGATGACCTGCCCCCGCCCCCTCCCCTCCTTCCACAACTATACCGTCTCAACGCTATGTCAAGAGCGGGAAAACACATCAGGGCAGCGTCAAAACTAATCCGCTCACTATCATTCTCCACTCACGCCTTTTCAGTGCACGTTCTCTCGCTGCCTCTACACTAACGTCTCTCCTTCGGAACGCCTGCTTCACACCATCCATCCAAACTTCGGTCTCCCTCTAGGCCTACGTCCACTCGCCTCTGACTTGAACATATTTTTTTTACTAATATTCATTCATACATCCTCACCATGTGCCCGAACCATCTCAGAACACGCGAATCAACTCTGTCCTCTAACTTCTTCACCATCCCAGTTCTAATGCAAGCCACGACGTTAGTGAACCTGTCTCTCAGCGACTCCACCCATGCTCCTCAAAAATTTCATCTCGAAAACATTCAACCTTCCTCTCTCCTCTGCTCTCACCCCCCCCTCCCCAAGTCTCAGCTCCCTACAGCACAGTTGGCACAACGACACCCTCATACAGCCCTCTCATTGCTCCCATCCCCAATGTAGTGCAGCTCATTACGCTCTTTAGTGCCCCCAACACTTTACACCCCTTCTTCACTAGCGACTTTACCTCAGTTTCATCCAATTCAATTTTCTCCCCATGGGAGCCCAGATACTTAAAACACTGAACTTCTTCCAACAACTCTCCACTTAGGAGGACACTAATTTCGCTCGCATCGACAGTCCTTGAGCATCTCATTACTTTACTCTTACCCACGTTCACTCGAAGCTTCCTCCTCTCACACACTATACCAAACTCAGGCACTAGCCTATGTTGCCTCTCTTCTGAATCCACAACCAGGGTCGTATCAGCCTCAAATAGCAACTGGCTCAGCTGCCAACTCCGCATATTCGCTTCCAACAGCTCCAAGCCACGACCCAGCACACTCGCGTTCACCTCCGTGACCACTCCATCCATATAGATATTGAACAGCCAAGGAGACATCACGCAGCCTTCTCTCAGTCCTACTTTCACTGAGCACAAATCACACACCTTGCTTCCCACTCTGACACATGCTCGGCTGCCAACCTAGGAACTTTGCACCGCTTACAACAAATGTCCGCCTACTCCATACAAACGCAACACCCATACAGCGCTTCTTTGTCAATCCTGTCGTATGCCTTCTCCAGATCCATGTAAGCCCAGAACACGTCTTTTCCCATTGCAAGGTACTTCTCACAGACCTGTCTCACTGCAAAAATCTGATCGGCGCACCCTTTACCCCTCCTAATACCACACTGTTCCTCTCCAATTGCGCAGTCCATAGTCTCTAATCTTTTTGATCAGCACTCTCCCGTACAAATCAAAGTGAAAACGACAAAAGCGTTCCATGTCGACAAAACCAATAACGAACCCGACAGCTTATCTTACCCGTGGATGGCAGCGTCAGACGTGCGGCAAAATGTCACGACGTGGATGGAAGCGCCAGACGTGCGGCACTTTGTCACGACGTGGATGGCAGCGTCAGACGTGCGGCAGAATGTCACGACACGACGTGGATGGAAATATTGGTTGGCAGCGTTAGAGACCTGAGCGGAAACGAGGAGATGAACAAAGTCCTGCTTCGAGAACATAGATGATTCCCCAGATCCTCCATTCCTGGTGGAGATTGTAATAAGGGGGAAGGGTAGGAGGGGAAAGTTTCACAAATGTAACATTTCAAACTTCTGGATTCGTGAGGTCAGGTCACAAGCCGCTCGAGACTTTTGTCGAGTTGCAATCCATGATGGGGGCCGGATACTACACAACGTACTCCGCGGAATTTGATAATCCACAGAAGCGAGGCCATGGCTACGTGACAAAAAGTGTTGAAATTAGTCGCCGTGTCAGCAAAGTTTGCTCAGCTACTGACAGAAGGATGGCCATTTTAAATGTAAGAGTATTTATTACTGCAAGTAGGTAACGACATAGTGTTCATCTGCTCCCTCTTTTCTTCATCTGTTTTGCTAGCCCACAAGGCAGCTGAGGTTAGTTGCTGCAAGGACAGTGACTCTGGTCACTCCAATTTAGGCCTAACCCATGTCACTACGATAAATTCGTTGGGCATCTTGGTTAGGATATTAAGGCAGTAAATTGGATCTGGTTCTCACCGCTTTCCTCCTAGGCAAATGATATCGTGTCTTCCATTACAGGTTAGGGAAAATATAAATTTAGGTCCCTTTTTTTCATATGAAGTGGGGGTTGCGCGTGAGTGTCCCTACATAAATAAGAGACAATTTCTCACAAGGAGGCAAGTTTCATCCAACCTACAACCTTCGGCTTTCCATTAATATATACCATAATAAAAGTCAGATACGCTTCCAACTCGGTCACCGAGTTGGGGCAGGTAGACGACGGGGAAGCGGTAGGGCTTTTTATGGAGAAGAAAAACAGTGAATCTCACTATTGTCGTATATGGCGCGGCGCAAGTCCGAAGCCCGGGAACCCACCGACGTGTACGTGTTCAGTGTTTTACCAGGTACAAGGCCTCAATTAGGCTTGCATCCTTGAAGAAGTTGATGCGGTCTCGCGGGCGCTCCCACAGATCATGCATCGGCGTGATGTTATGGTCGAGCCTGCCGGGTGCGGTGGTTGGACACGACGTCATGGCGTGCTTGAACGTATCGTGTGAACCTCGGCATCGCACACTGAGATCGGAAGGGACATTCCCCGATGCATGTTGGTGTGAATGGAGGGCCGTGTGGTGTTTGCACCTCGGCCACGACAGTAGACCAGTTCACCCCTAGGCAACCCCAACTCCTCCACGTCTATCTCTGGCGGGTGACTCTGCCAGGCAGTGCCGACTCTGTGCCCATCTAATGCTCGAGTTGTGAAGTGAATAGATGTGTTATCTGCAGGACCAAGAATGGGAGCGTAAAGAGAACCTCAGTGTGTTGTGTAGGTGTCGGATGGTTGAACGAGGGTTCAGAAGATTGTTGCAGTGATGTACCGGTTCTACAATCGTGTTGAAGAATCGAGTCCCTCTTATATCAAGATGCTGTTTGAGAGGTATCCTCACGCAAGTGCGGAATGAATGTGGTACGTGTACAACCCGTTGCGATACGCAAGGCCGTGTTCTGTATCCTTTGTAGGAAATTTATGTGTGAGGATGTAAGGTGAGAGGACCGAACGTAGTTTGCGTAGTAGATTATGGGCCCGATGAATGGTTTGTATAGTGTTGTAATTGATTCCTTGGTGGTTGTGACGAGTGCCCGAGACCCTTTCACTCTGGGTCTGGTTTTGATGCTAATGTTGTTTGTGTGAGGCATAAATGTCATCCCCGTGTCATAAGTTACTCCAAGAATAGTTGTAGTGAGATTGTGAGGCATGGGGGTGTTGTTGAGTGTGACATGGGGATGGATACGGCGATAATTATTATTTGGTGTGAATAATGTGAGGGATGACTGACTTGTGGACACCTTTATTCTGTTGTCCAGCAGCCACATTACAACAGAGTTCAGGTACTGCTGAAGGTATGCAGCTGCGGTCTCGTGTTTGTGGCGTTCTGTGTTTATTGTGAAGTCGTCTGCGTATGAGCTGATGTAGGTGTTGGGTTCTGTTGGAATAAGCAGGTCGTGCAGGACGGCATTGAAAAAGAAGGGGGAAAGCACAGAACCCTGTGGGACACCATGGGGGAAGTGGCGGGTTCGAGATAGCTGGTTATTGCCGACAGTGTGTGCATGCCTGCCGGAGAGGAAATTAGAAAGCCCCTTCTTGTAGTTAGGATGGATGTGTGTTGAGTATTTTGTTTACGAGGACGTGTGTTGGAACTGTGTCGAAGGCCTTACTTATTTCAATAGCGCACACCAAGGTGTGTTTGGCTGACTTATTTTCGTTCAGGCCTCCATGAATGGTCTGGGTGAAGTTAGTGAGGAGTGTGATAGTGGAGTGTTGAGCCCCGAAACCGTGTTGCGTAAGGGAGAGTGGAATATGGGCGTTAATTTTGCTTTGAATCAGTCTCTCCAAGATTTTCGAGGGGATCTGGAGGAGAGAAATGGGTCTTTATGAGGCTGGCTGAATCTGTGGGAGCTTCGTTGGGTTTCATGACGGGGATGGTTTTAGCTCGTTTCCAAATGTTGGGTATTGTGTAGAACGGAAAAGTTAAAGATGTCTGTGAGGGCCGCGATGGCTTGTGGCCCTAAATGTTCAAGGTGAATCTATGATATGCCATCTGGGCCCGTTGCTGAGGATTTTTGGTCTGGCGGGTGGCGACTATAGTCATGGCTGGTTTAATTGGGGGATCAGTGTTTGTGTCGACCTGCAAGCTTGTAACTGTTTGAGTATTCTCCTGTTGTCTGGATGGAGTAGGTGGCAAGTAATTGCATAGTGTTTGTTGAGTATGTCCGCTTGTTGTTGGTCTGATGGTATGGTGTGGGTGTTGGGTGGAAGGATTGCTTTATGTGCGTCTATGTGGTTCGTATTTATGTTGTTGAGGCTCTTGATGACTTTCCATAATTTTGATGGTGAGATTCGAAAATTGGTGTTTGCAAGCACATCCCGCCATAGTTCGTCTATTGCTCACAGATATCTGCATCTATTTCTGTGTTAAGAATTTGAATCATAGTGATTCGGTCATTGGTGAAGATTAAAGTACAAAGGTGATTTCACGGGTAAATTTTCCGCTGAATGTCTTAATGTTGTCTGTCTGCGTTGTCGAGTACTGTGGTGAAGCTTTTCTGGGCTGTGTCAGTGGATGTGTAATGGGTGGTGTAAAAGTCTTGTAGGGTGGTTTCTATTGATGTGAGGCTACTATTGTATTCGTCCCTGTCTGCTCTCTTGTAGTTACGAGAAGTGTTAAGGGGCTTATAGTGGATAGAGGATCGAAATTGATAATTTAAAACTATTAGGAGAAGGTCAGACAACATGTCTCGATGGACCGCCCATTGGCAATTTAGCTCGAGATTAGGAGAGCAGAATGAAACGTCCAGGGATGCCATTGTGTGTTGAGGCTGAAAGGTTTGCAAGTGGGTGTGTGTTGCTTATTGTGATGAGTGTATCTAGCTGGTCAATGGGAACAGAACCCCTCCGGCCCCTGCTCTGCAAGGTGAGCCACGAGAGGTCGTGTGCATTGACATCACCTAGGACGAAGGTGATGGAGGTTGTGTTGAGGATGTCTTGGGGAGCGTATAGTGAGGTGGACATGAACTGGATAGAAGGATATATATGTTGAATAGATTATATTGTTTTCTGTGAATTTGTGTGTGTAGTGACTGCAGTTGCTGGGTGTGGTCGGGAGGAATTTGAACAGTAGTGAAATTGGTTGTGTTTGTGAAGTGACTGTGGCTCCTACTCCTACGATAGAGGAGCCACAGTCAGCGCACAGCCCGGGAATCCACCGACATGTGCATGTTAGGAGTATTTCAGCAAGTGAAGGTGCTTCTGTTATGCTTACATCTCCGAAAAAAATTGATACGGTCTCTCGGGTGTTCCCACAGATCACGTACAGACATGATATTGTGGCCGAGTCCAATGGGTGCTACGGCTGGCTACGACGGTATGACGAACAAGACCGTTTCGGGCGAACCCTGGAATCGCAAAGGTCGGAAAGGACATTACCCAGTCGATGCTTTTTTTGTCGGAGGACCGTGTGGTGCCCACACCTCAGCCGCGACAGGGGAACCCTGTCACCTCCGAGCTACCTCAACTCCTCCACGTCCACCTCAAACGGGTGACCCTGCAGGATCGTGTTAACTCTGTATTCACCCAACGCAAGAGCTGTGAAATGTGTGTGTATCTGTTTGTGCATAGATGTATTGTCTACAGGACACGGAATGGTTGTGTGGAGATAGCTGAAGTATGTTGCTGGTTTATTGTGCAGGTGTCTGTTGGTTTAACGAGGGTTGTTCAGTAGGTTGTGGCGGGGATGTGGCGGGTCTTCAATCTTGTTAAAAAACTGAGTCCCTCTCATGTCAAGATGATTGAGAGGGAGGACCAGGATTTCCTCATGCAGGTGGGAAATTGATGTGGTCTGTGTACAACCCGTTGCGGTGCGCAAAGTAGTGTTCTGTATTCTTTGCAGGGAGTTTAGCTGTGTGGGTGCAAGGTCAGAGGACTAGGCGGCGTTTGCATTAAAGATGATGGGCCTAATAAATTGTTTGTAGTATTGTAATCGATTCCTTTGGAGTAACCGTAGGTGGTTATGGTAAGTCTTGATATGACTTTAGCGCCAATGTTGTTCATGTGTAATGATTCCACCGCCACATTCGTTTTTGGGACGGTCGTGGCGAAGTGTTGTACATACAAGAAACTTTGGTGTTTTGGAGCTATGTTCAAATTTTGTTCCCTGGAGTAAGGCGATATGAACGTGATGTTTGTTTAAGAAGTGATTCAGTTCAACTTGTTTCCACCAATGATGTTTCAGTTCATTCGTAATATGTTCAGGTGTTATTGCCACCCATGTGGTATGTTTATATTGTTGTGGACGCCAGATCATTGTGTTGTGTAGTGTGTACATGTCCCAAATCTGCACTGAATTGCGTCGATGTGGCGCACGTAAGGACGCCCGTAGGTGAGGCATGGGTATGCATTGGGCCCAGGGTTGGGTTCAATGTCACCGGATTGGAGGAGGAGGTTAAGGAACGTCGGGGGTCCTTCCCACGGAAAAAACGGTATAATGTATTGTATCTCTCGGTGTTTGGTCGGTGGGCCCGGGCAGCGCACGGTGTAGGGGGGGTGTGAGGGTCATTCGTGAAACTCCGTCCGAGCCCGGACGACGTTGAATTCGTCCGATGCGTCCGATGTCTCAACGCCGACACTGCGAACAGGCCACCTTGCGACGGTTCGCCCGATGCTTGTAGGCTTTTTTTTGGGCGGCCTACAAGCGTCAGAGGCAGCAGCGAAAAAATATTAGCGTGCGAGTGAAGATTCGACGATATCCAAAAATTATAATTTTTGTTTGAATAAACTCATCTAGAATTCAATGT
>SDVV010006817.1:0-11368 GCA_016164225.1 Gammarus roeselii
CAGTTTGACCTCCTCGTTCCACCACTCGCAGCCTTTCCTCCTGCACCCGCCCACACGGCGCACACCACACACCTTCTTCGCACATCTCAGCAACGAATCCCTTAACGTCTCCCATTCTTCCTCCACATCTCTCAGATCCTGTCCTCTCACGTTGTCATATTCTTCCTTCAACGCCTGCTGAAACTCTTCGGCTCTACTTTTCACATTCAGTCCACTCACTTTCACTACCTCTTTTCCTCCTCCCACTCGTTTGTTGCCTTTCCACTTCTGCTCCACTCTTAATCTGCCTTCCACAAGCAGATGGTCAGACACTCCTCCACCCTCCCTTCTCAACACCCGCACATCCAACAGCCTACACCCATCTACACCCATCTGCTGGTGGGTGTAGATTAGCGATAATAATTCATCTTTCTTGCTTCTAAGTCCCTGGCAATTCCACCGAAGTATTGTGTTGTTGTTCATTTCGGATGTGTTTCACGCCCAGATATTGATGGCCAGGAGCGGTCGCGTGGTTTGTAGGAACTTTCGTGTGATTCGTGTCTATGAGGCAGAGGTGTTTTAGATCGAGAGCGTTCGCAAGAGCGACCGCTTTCTGTAGATCATGATCGTCTAGACTCACTGCGTTCTCGGCTGTGAGTGCTCTTGTAGGAGGAGGAGAACGAGGAAGGACGATTTTTGTGTTAGCTTCTTGAGCGATTGCGTTTCCTTTCTATTGAGTTTTTTTACATATTATGATGGGCGTCCGTATCCACCGCGTTTCGTAAAAGGAGACTATAGGAGATGCGTGTCCGAACCCTATTGTTAGGGTCGCTGAATGTGAGTGGGTGTAGTACGAATGATGTAAAGAGAGATTGGCGAGATGTTTGTGAAAAGGAAGTTTAATGTGTTGGTGCTGGAAGACAACATCGAAAGTTAAGGGAAAATGTGAGTTTGATGTGGTAAGTGGAAGAAAGTGTGGTGTGGAGGAAGGTTGGGCACGAGAAAGTGTGGTTTTGATATGGAGTGATCGGCTGGCTAGTAGCGTTACCGAGAGGAAGGAGGTGTCCTCAAGATTGATGTGAGTGAAAGTTTAGTCAGGCGTAGAAAAATAGGTATTAGTGAGTGCTTACGGACCTGGCAACGAGAGGAATGAAGAGGAGAGGGAGCATTTCTGGACAGACCTGAATGAGTGTATTGAGAGTTTTGAAGGTTATTTCAATGAAGTTGTACTAGGTGACCTTAATGCGAGAGTTGGAGATGTAGTGGTGGAGAATGTGATAGGAAGGTATGGCGTTCCCGGTAGAAATGACTGTGGAGAAAACCTGATAGGTCTGTATATGGAGCAGGAGTTAGTGGTGGGGAACAGTTTGTTCAAGAAGCGAGATATTCACAAGTACACATGGGTAAGGATGGCTCATGGTGCAGTGGTGGAGAGAGCACTGATGGATTTCGTGCTGATATCGAGGAGAGTGGTGAGGAGGCTGTTGGATGTGCGGGTGTTGAGAGGGGAGGGTGGAAGAGTGTCTGACCATCTGCTGGTGGAAGATAGATCAAGAGTGGAGCAGAAGTGGGATGGCAAGAAGCGAGTGGAAGGAGGAAGAGAGTTAGTGAAAGTGAGTGGACTGAATATGAGAAGGAGAGACGAGGAGTTCCAGCAGGCGTTGAGGGAAGAACATAACAACGTGAGAGGAGAGGACAGGACCAGAGAGATGTGTAGGAAGAATGGGAGGCGTGAAGGGATGCGTTGCTGAGATGTGCGGTGCGCGCCGTGTGGTCGGGTGCAGAAGGAAAGGTTGCGAGTGGTGGAACGAGGAGGTAAAACTGGCTGTGGCACGGAAAAAAGGAGCGTTTGAGGAGTGTTTGCGGGTGAAGTCGGTGGTGGCTTATGAAAGCTACAAAGAGAGAAGAAGCGAGTCACAGGAGAGCCAAAAGGGACGCTGATGCCAGGTGGGGTAGACAGTTGTGCCAGAATTTTGAGGAGAACAAAAAAATGTTCTGGAAAGAGGTGAAGAGGGGGAGAAAGTGAGAGACAGGAAAGGAGGAAGTGGTGAAAGATGAAAATAGCCAGTTGTTGTTGGAAAGTGGTGATGTACGGAAGTGGTGAGCCGAGAATTGTGCTGAGTTGTTGAATGTCGGGGATGACAAAGAGATGCTGACATTGTTGCTGTGGGTGGTGGTGTTCGGATGCCAGTTTTGTGAGACTTGTGGTGTACATCACCAGGGAAAAGGTGCAGGACACGGTGGGCGTGATGAAAGCAGGGAACGCCCCTGGTTTGGATGACGTTGCGATCGAGTGCTTGAATAAGGGTTGAGTATTGATTGCCGAATGGTTGGTGAGGTTACTGAACTTGTGTTTTGTGGCAGGCGTGGTACCGATTGAGTGGCGCAGTGCCTGCATTGTTCCGCTATATAAGGGCAAAGGAGATATAAATGAATGCTACACCTCGAGAGGTATCGGACTGTGATGTGTGGGTTGGAAAGTTGCACGGGAGAGTGCCGATCGAAAGGATTAGAGACTGTACGGACTGCGCAATTGGAGAGAAACTGTGTGACTTTAGGAGTGGTAGAGGGTGTACCAATCAGATTATGCAGTGAGACAGGTCTACGAGAAGTACCTTGCCAAAGGAAAGGATGTGTTCTGGGCCTACATGGATCTGGAGAAGGCATACGACAGAATTGACAGGAAAGCGCTGTGGAGGGTGTTGCATTTGTAGGAAGTGGACAGACATCTGTTGAAAGCAGTGCAGAGTTTCCATGCTGACAGCCGAGCATGTGTAAGAGTGGGGAGCGAGGTGAGTGATTGGTTCACGGTGAAAGTGGGACTGAGACAAGGCTGCATGATGTCTCCCTGGCTGTTCAACCTCTATATGGATGGAGTGGTCAGGGAGGTAAACGCGAGTGTGCTGGGTCGTACCTTGAAACTGTTGGAAGCGAATAGGCGAGTTGGCAGTTGAACCAGTTGCTATTTGCTGATGATACGGCCCTGGTTGCGAATTCAGAGAAGCTATGTAGGCAAGTGTCGGAGTTTGGTAGAGTGTGTGAGAGGAGGAAGCTTCGAGTGAACGTGGGAATGAGTAAAGTTATGAGATGTTCGAGGACTATCGATGCGAGCAAAATTACTGTCACCCTAAATGGAGAGCTCATGGAGGAAGTTCAGTGTTTTAAGTATCTGGGCTCCCATGTGGAGACAACTGAACTAGTGAAAACTGAAGTGAAGGCGCGAGTGAACGAGGGATGTGAAGTGTTGGGTGCACTAAAGAGTAATGAGCTGTAGGACGTTAGGGATGGAAGTCAAGAGAGGGTTGAATGAGGGTGTTGTTGTCGCAACTGTGCTCTACGGAGCTGAGACTTGAAGGGTGAGAGCAGAGAAGAGAATGTTGAATGTGTTCGAGATGATATGTTTGAGGAGCATGGCTGGAGTAACGCTGAGAGACGGATAACCAACGACGTGGTTCGAATCAGAACAGGGACGGTAAAGAAGTTGGAGGACAGAGTGGATTCGCGTGTTCTGAGATGGTTCGGGCACATGGAAAGGATGGATGAAGGGAGATTAGTGAAAAGGGTGGTGAATGCGTAGGCGAGTGGTAGCAGGCCTAGAGGTAGACCGAAGTTTGGGTGGATGGATGATGTGAAGCAGGAGTAGGAAGGAGAGACATGAATGTGGAGGTGGCGAGAGAGCGTGCAATGAACAAGCGTGAGTGGAGAATGGTTGTGAATAGTTGATTTCGACGCTGCTCTGATGTGCTTCCCCGCCCTTGGCATCCCGCTGTCGGGATGGTCGTTGGTGGGAGAGGCCCGGCCATTATGACGCGACGGGGGTAAACCAGTGGAAACTGTCGGACTGCACTTTCGACCCGGAGTGTGTGCTGCAGGTTTACCGGCCGGATCCTTTAGCACAAAAGGGCTAAGTGGTGTGAGTGTGAACGTATGAGGGTGTGAAATGCGCCTTGCCGTCGGCCACGCCCCTTTCTGGCGGATGCGGCCCAGAGTCTGTATCTGTATGATGGGCTGAGTAGTAGTCGTTAGGATATTTGAGTCGAGTGCAGTGCACGGTCGATCAGTGGTTTCGGGTATCAGTTCTTTGTTGAAAAATTCCAACGCGTCCTCGCGCAGGCGATGGTCGTTCTCACTTGTCAGATGATCTGGTGTCGTGCATGTTAGCCGATGGTTCAATACCTCACTTTGGTTTTCTCTGGGTGTGGTTGCAGTTAAGACGTTCAGAAGTCGTTTGACGCTCTGATCGAGACGAGCTGTGGTTCGTGTGCTGTTGCTAATCTTTTTGCTTCGTAGCGAGGGGGCGTCGTCGTCGGAATCAACGTCTCTTCGCCTTCTGATTTTCGGGTTATTATACCTCTCCTCGTGGTCGACCGAGGTACCATCCATCGCAGTGCTCTCTAGAGCACTGGTGGATTCGTTGCATGGGACGCCCGTCTCTACCACGAGGGCGGTCGCTGGGCTGGTTGTGGTATTGTTAGTACTGGAGAGGGGTGTTGGGGTCACGGAATAATTTGTGTTAACGGTACGTGAGTGTCGTCGGGTGAGGTGGACTTAGTTGTAGATTTAACTGTTTTAACGTAATATAAATTACGTCAGTTTTTGTTTTAGTAGTAAAAGATTTGGATTGCTTGTTTTCGTGTGACTCTGCGGTCATTTTGTATGATTGTCATTGCTTTTTGGTCCATCTGCTTTGGGCAGTCGAGGGCACCGGCCTCGTGGAGGCATGAGCAGTGGCAGTGGTTGGTGGGCTGTGCAGTCCTTCCGGTCATGCTCGCCGGCGCACCTTTTACAGCGTTGGGGTATGTATGGCCTGCAGTATTTGATGACGTGACCGTATTCCAATCATTTTTTGCACATTGCAGGCCATGTCGCCACTGGGTAAGTTCTTGTTTTTCTTGTTCGCCCGGGATTACTATGAATTCCGGTGTGTCACGTCCTGAAAAAATGATTTGATATGCAGTGGTGTGGATGTTTCGTTGTTTGACCCATTTTGCTAGGGAAACATCGGTGACTCTGTAATCCTTTGCTAAACCTGCTTCAAAAGCACTTAGGTCAGTTTTGGGAGTAGTTGGGAGCGTATTTAATTCGTCTTGTAGCATTGAAAAACTGATGTATTTCGACAGTTACTTTGTGTTAGTCTATTTTGTTAATCCTTTGTATGGCGTTACTTAGCTCGATATTCACGACGTGGGCCAGATACTTCTTTCCCTGTCCGTTTGTGTTTATCGGTATGCTTCCCAGTTGTTTGGAGAAAGAGTTCATCATGGTGAATGGGTTGCATTAAGGGAGCAACTTTGTTTGCACTGTTATCTACAAGCGTTATGGAAAATGGGTAGAAAATGATGCTGATCTCTTCTGGGTGGGAGGATCAGCCTGGGGGAAGCGAATCGCGGCCGCAGCCTCTCGTCGCCCGACTTGGTGCTGCGTTTGCTATTCTCAATCTTGTCCTGAGGGCAGTCTCCGTGTCCCGTAGGGTGACCGTTTACTTTGCAGTAAAAGCACTGAGATTCTTCGGATGGGTACGACAAGGGATCGTCCCGTTTATCGTGGTCGTCTTGGGAGCAGTGTGAGCATCTTTGTTTACGGTGACAATCTCTGCTCGTGTGCCCATACTTCTGGCATTTACAGCATCGCATCGGACGTCTTTCGAAAAGTGTAACCTTGGTTTTAGCGTCAGAAAAAGGTTTGTCTATGCAGTTAGGTGGGGTGGGGCAATTAAATTTATGCAGAAGGGCCGTAGTCGTGTTAATTTCTTACTTGATTTTTGGTGCGATTTTCGCTTCAACTATACATTCCTTGCATTGGACGAGTCCGATGATGAACTCGTCGGCTTCACCACTCGGGAGACCCTCGGCGTAAATCAGGCCTGAACTCATGGAAAAAGTTGGGTATGGTATGATTTTGCAAGGCTTTTCGCATATTCTGTTTTTGGAGAGTATAGTGTCACTTTGAAGTTTTGAGTCTACTTCAACGGTGAAGCTATCGTCACCGCTGGCGGTGATGTTGAGAATTGGACGGCCAGTCATGGAGCTCAGTTCTTCTCGTAGTTTAAATGGGCAAATATCCGGTCTGTCATTGACCTCGAATGTCATTTGCAAGTGTTCGGGGGATTTAGGGCCGTTGTTGAATAGGTTGTGGTCATCAAATCGAGTGTATTAGTCCCCTCGTGACGTTTCTTGGTGTTCGGGCGTTATGAGTTTTGGCTGGGAGGAGAGCGATGTTATCAGAGCGGTCAGATGCGGAAGCACACGAACAGGTTACGGGTTCCCTGGCCTCTATCCTTTTCATCAGCTCATCCAGTCTAGTATTCATAGTTGCAAAAAGGTTCTCGAATTTAGTGAGGCGTTCGCAGACTTCACTGGAGGGCGCCGAGCAGTCCTCAGTCTCCAGCTCGGGAAGGCCCATCATTTTGCTTATCTTGCCTAGGGCATTCTGCTATCCGATCATATTTGTGTCGAGCTTCAAGAAGCGTTCATTGGTGTCACCGACCACGACCCTGGTCAGGTCTCCTGTCGATGAGGACATTATGAGGGGTTCGTCGTTTTTTTGGCTGACAGGTTTGAGTGCGACGCTCTGGAGGGCCGCTAGCCCCTCTACGATAGGGCATGGTCTTGCCCATTGTTTGATCCCTGGCTTCTACCCGAGGTTCTGGGTGAATGAAGGTGGGGTGGGGCCTTCTTAACATACAAGTTGAAATGTAAATAAGTATATTTATATACGTTCTTAAAATTGACTCAAATAAAATCTCATAACTAGACTTAGAGATGAATATTTCAGGTGTGCGGTTTTTGTTTTATATAATGTTTTTTACGTTTTTTTTTTCTCCTTTTCTTTCCTTTCAAACACCGGTGTCAGTAGGGGGGCTCACCTCTTTGCGCACCAATGGAGGGGATTTAGCTACAAACTGAATATGGGAGGGGGGGGCAGTGGAGGAATTTTTCAAGTCAAAACATATTTACACAAACGGACAAATTAAATTTGGTGGTTAACGAGGACACCGCGGGGAGACGGGTGAGCGTGGGATATCCCCAGGGGTATCTCACTGAGGTACTTTATTAGTCTCTCTCTAAAGAGATGAGTCGATCTCTCCTATCAAGTTGAAATCTTCAACCTTTGCGAGATGATATTCGGTCTCGGAACGATATTCGGCTAAGAGCGGTGACCGGCTCTTTTCTTGATACAGCAAAAACAAAATCTATACCCTGGAAAGTTGTAAACTTGGGAGCTTAGACACGAAGAACAGTATGCGATTGTGTTTTCGAACTCACTTGTCACTCATAGGTTACGATACTGCCTCTGCGCAAAGCTACACTGACACATGCTCGGCGGCCAACATAGAAACTCTAAAACGGGTTCAACAGATATCCGCCCACTCCATACAAACGCAACACTCCACAGCGCATCCCTGTCAATCCTGTCGTATGCCTTCAACAGATCCATGAAGGCCCTGAACACATTTTTAGCTTTGCAAGGTACTTCTCACAGACCTGTCACTGCAAAAATTTGATCGCTACATCTTCTACCACTCCTTAAGCTACACTGTTTCTCTCCAATTGCGCAGTCCGTACAGTCTCCAATCGTTTTGATCAGCACTCTTCCGTACAACTTTCCAACCACACATAGCAGACTGATACCTCTCGAGTTGCAGCATTCATTTTCATCTCCTTTGCCCTTATATAGCGGAACAATGCAGGCACTGCGCCAATCAATCGGTACCACGCCTGCAAATAAACCCAAGTTCAGTAGCCTCACCAACCATTTGACAATCGTTATTCCACATTTTTTCAGACACTCAGTCGCAACGCCATCCAAACCAGGGGCTTTCCCTGCTCGGTCCACTTCTTTCCTTTAGGTCTCTCCCTTTTTACCTCTCCCCAGAACATATTTATTGTTCTCCTCAAAATTGTGACAACTATCTGCCCCACCTGGCATCAGTCTCTTTTTAGCTATCATCACTTCCCGCTTCACCTCGTTTCTCCTCTCTTTGTAGCTTTCATAAGCATTCACTGACTTCACCTGCAACCACTCCTCAAACGCACTTCTTTTCCGTGCCACCGCCAGTTTGACTAGCTCTTTCCACCACTCGCAACCCTTCCTTCTGCATCCGACCACACGACGCGCACCACACACACTCTTTGCACATCTCAGCAACGCATCTCTTAACATCTCACATTCTTCCTCCACATCTATCAGGTCCTGTCCTCCCAGGTTGTCATATTCCTCCCTAAACGCTTGCTGGAACTCCTCAGCTCTGCTTCTCACATTCAGTTCACTCACTTTCACTACCTCTCTTCCTCCTCCCACTCTTTTGTTGCCCTTCCACCTCTGTTCCAATCTTAATCTACCTTCCACCAGCAGATGGTCAGACACTCCTCCACCCTCCCCTCTCAACACCCGCACATCAAACAGCCTCCCCGCCACTCTCCTTGAAATCAGCACAAATTCTATTAGGGCTCTATCCACCACGGGCCATCCTTCCCATGTGTACTAGTGGAAATCTTGCTTTTCGAACAAACTGCTCTCGACCACCAACTTCTGCTCCATACACAGACCAATCAGGTTTTCTCCACAGTCATTTTTACCGGGAACGCCATACCTTCTTATCACATTTCCCATAACTGCATCTCCAACTCTCCCATTAAGGTCACTCAGTACAACTACATTGAATTGACCTCCAAAACTCTCAATACACTCTCTCATGTTAGTTCAAAATTGCACCCTCTCCTCTCCACTCCTTTCGCTACCGGGACCGTATGCACTCATAAATACCCATCTTTCTACGCCTAACTTGAATTTTACCCACATCAATCTTGAGGACACCTCCTTCCACTCGGTAACGCTACTAGCCAACCGATCACTCAATATAAACACCACATTTCTCGTTCCCAGCCTTCCTCCACACCAACATTCTTCCACTTACCACACCAAACTCACATTCCATTCACCCTCATCTTTCATGTTGGTCTCACTCAGCGCCAACACATCATACTTCCTCCTCACGATCATCTCGCCAATCTCTCTCCCCATTATTTCATTTGTACTACAGCCACGAACATTCAGCAACCCTGACAATAGGGTTTGGAGAGGCGTGAGCCTCTCCTCCTTCCGCTCGTCTTGACGTCTTTGAGGACGGATTTTACAGAAAACGGGATTCCAAGCCCTTGCGCCCACCCCTTTTAGTCGCCTTCTACGACACGCAGTGGTTACGGTAGCAAGATTTCACGCTCCGGCCACAAGGCTGAACTCTAAGTTGCTGAGGCTATATGGTCTCGGCACTCCCCGGGTTGCAGCACTCAACCGACTCTGTTCCCGAGTCCGAAGTATTCGCAGTCGCCCTGAAGACGTTGAGGGCAATATGCTCAAACACCTGCTGAGGGGAAGAAGAGACAGGAAGCGGCGATCCTAGTCATGAGATCTACTTTCAGTATAGAGCATCTCACGCATGTGGGTAGCAAGAATTGAAAGTAAAAGATTGCATAAAAGAAAGAGCGCAGTTCGGCTGTTGTCAGCCAATCGAAAGGAGAAGGTAGGGTCGTGTGTTTTTGCGTGCGTTCGTGTGTAGATGTGCGTTGGTGAATGTATTTGTGTGAGTGTAGGCCTACAAAGTCGATCAAGTCTAACGATGGCAGCCTAGTAGACTTGTAATGATTGAACTTAGTAGAAGTTGATTAGGTTGGAGTGTCGAGGCTTTCTATTACACTGGAGCCCTCGTCTTTTCAGCTAACAGTGCTGCATCAAGGTAGTCTTCGTTTATATTTTTTTTAATGTATGTTTGAGTTAGGTTTAGTACTGCACAAAGTCCTCTACGCGGCAAACGTCTATGGTATGTAGCTACGGGTGCCACAGGAGATACAGGAACTCCTAATGTGCTGAACCATATGATCCCAGCACTCCCTGGTTGGCAGTAAGGAGGATAAACACTCTACCTACCCTGCTTCAGAACCCCAAGGATTCGCAGCAGGGTTGGCAACCTAGAAA
Organism: Gammarus roeselii; assembly: GCA_016164225.1. Taxonomy (NCBI): domain Eukaryota; kingdom Metazoa; phylum Arthropoda; class Malacostraca; order Amphipoda; family Gammaridae; genus Gammarus; species Gammarus roeselii. The sequence goes on from SDVV010006817.1 coordinate 9,955, forward strand.
AAAAACAAGACTGATGCAATGATTCATGTGCTTAGTACGGGTGTTAGTTCACAGAACAAACCTTCATCAACAAGTAAGTAGTAACAAATTGCTTATGACTATTTACTTGAGAACACTACTATAGGGATTTCAGAGTAAGCTATAGCTTTTGTTGATGACCCAAATAAATTAAATAACATAGATACATACTTGAAAAGTGTGTATTTAGGGTTCGTGTATGTTTAACCGAAACATAATTAATTTGACCAATAAACCCAGTAGAACTCAGATTTGCTGCTTTCATTGCCAACCCTAATTCACAGTGGTCCTTAAGGTGCCGGGCTACGCGCTCCAACACCTGTTGAGGGGGACGAGGAAGAAGGGACAGAAAAAGTAGATCCAATGCCTGAGATCTACACTAGATGTAGGGAATTTCACGCATGGGAACAGCAAAAATGGAAAGAAGAAAAATGAGGAGTCGAAGAAAAAGGTTGCATGAAAGAAAGAGCGAAACTTGGCTGTTGTTAGCCACCCGAAAGGAGAATGTATTTAGTGTGCGTGTATGTGAGTGCGCGTGAGTGTGTATGCGTGTACGTGCGTGAGTGTGTGTATGTGTGTGTGTGCAGCGACCAACATTATGAGAGTAGTTAAGAAGGAGTCTCAGATTAGTTGAAGAAAATTTGTACTAAACATAAGATGCAAATGAGGAAAATAAACGTTAGGCAAATCATGATGGGGGAGAAAAGGAGAGATTGTGAAGGGTGAAGAAGAGAGGAGTCAGAAAATAAATAAGGGTGTTCACTCTGCCGGTTGGGCTATGACTCCGTGCGGCCCGTGAAACTAACAGATGCCTAGGAGGGGTGGTCGAGGTTAAAAAATATCCTCAACCAGGAAGCAACCATAGAGTTTTTAATTCTTGTGTGACGGCCGATTCAATTATCACTAAAACAATCAAACTTACATTTCCTTGACAAAAACAGCATCCGGGTTAGGGAAGGAGACGTCGCCACGACCGATGCTTGCTCCGGGGTGGAAAAAGTTGATCCTGAGGTAAGTGTAGTCGCCCTCCAGGGCCTGGCTGATGTTCTTTATCATCGAAATGTGGAAAGGCACGGGCAGCCCGTAGATGGGCAGGATCACAGTCTCGTACTTGCGGTCTGCAGACAAAGCAAAGTTGCTAGTGACTTGATAACAATGAGATCAGGAGGGGGAACAAACCTAAGTGAAGATAAATGGTATAAAGCTCATCATTGAACAATGCGAGATCAGGAGGGGAAACAAACCCAAGAAAGATAAATGGTATAAAGCACATCATTATTAAATGGAGGATCATGAGGGGAAACGAACCTTAGTAAAGATACAGACACTAGGCCGAAATCCCCCAGCAAAGGGGTGGCCGACGGCAAGGCGCACCTCACACTCTCATACACTCACA
>SDVV010006818.1:0-18174 GCA_016164225.1 Gammarus roeselii
TATTAACATATAAATGCCGTATGAAAATCTGAAATCTGTCCCTCAGTCCGTCCGTCCGTCCGTCTTTCCGAATGAGTAACCCGTTAGCCACCTGCCTGACTCCGGCGGTCCATGAAAATATGGGGCGCAAACTCCCTAGACTGAAAAGGTATTCTAATTATCCCTATCTTATTTCTTCGCATTTGCGTTTCCGCACAAATATACTCTACTAATGACAGACAACTAACTGAGTTTGAAATTGACATCGCTTACTGTTCTCCGCGTCTAAGCTGTAAAGCTCATAAGTTTCAAGGGCATGCAAGTTTTTTTTAAATCAAAATAAAAGCCGGTCACAGCTCTAAGCCGAACATCGATCCGAGACCGAATATCGTCTCGTAAATGTTGGAATTGTCAACTTGTAGAGATCAACTATCATCTCTTTCGAGCGAATTCGGTAACGTACCTCAGAGGAATACCCCCTGGGGGTATCCCAGGTTCACCCACTCCTCACGGCGCCTCGTTGAACGCCAAAGTTTGTGTAAATAAGTTTTCATCTCAAAGATCCCTCCACAGTAGCCCCTTTCAGTTTGTCATTACATCGTCCCTTGATGCACAAAGAGGTGAGCCCGCCAATAACTTTTTTTTTTCCTGCAATTAGAATCGAAACTTGAAAAAAAAAACTTGTAAAAAAGAATCGTTGTAAAAAAATCTGGTTTCATGTTTAGTCCTAAGTGTATATTTCAGTTCATCCTAGTTTTAAGGAAGTATATAAATTTTCTTATATACGAAACAATATTTGTAAAAAGGCTCCACCATCAAGCACCCAGAACCCCTGGTAAAAACTGGGGATCAAATGATAAGCAGGACCAAGTCCTATCGCAGAGGGGCTGGCGGCTTCTCTAGAGCGTCTCACGCAAACTTATCAAAATCAAGGAACGATAACTCCAAAGAACCTTCTCATCGACAGGAGACCTGAACCGGGCTGAAGTCATTGTCAACGATGCGAGCTTCTCGAGGATAACAACGAATATGCTCGAACTTCAGAACACTAAGCAACCTGAACAAAATTATGGGCCTTCCCGATCTGGGGGACTGAGAACTACTCAGCGCTTCCAATGTAATCGATGAATGTTTCACAAAACTCGAAAACGGTCTCGCAACTATGAACACCCAACTACAAGAGTTGATTAAGAGGATAGAAGCCAAGGAAACCTTGACCTACGCATGTGCTTCCGCCTCTGACCTCACTGATAACATCACTCTCCCCTTAACGGCACTCATCCCGCCCGAACACCAAGAAATGCAAAGAGAAGACAATACACTCGATTGACGACCACAACTCACTCAACAACGGCCCTAAATTTAACGAACACATGAAAATTACATTCGATGTCAATGACAGACCGGATATTTGCCCATATGCACTACGAGAAGAACTGGCTCCATGACTGGCCTTCTAATTCTTAACATCACCACCAGCGGTGACGCTAGCTTCATCATTAAAGTAGACACAAAACTTCAAAGTGACACTATACTTTCCAAAAACAGAATATGAGAAAAGCTTGCAGAAGCATACCACACCCAACTTTTTCATGAGCTCAGGCCTGATTTGCATCGAGGGTCTCCAGAGTGATGAAGCCGACGAGTTCAACAACGGACTCGTTCAATACGAAGAAATTGTACTTGAAACGAAGATCGCACCAAAAATCAAACCAAAAGAAATAACACCACGGTCCTTATGCTTAAATTTTATTGCCCCACCCTACCTAACTACATTGATATATTTTATTCTGACACCAAAACCAAGGCTACATCCTTCGAAAGACGTTCGATGCGACGCCATAAATGCCAGAAATGCGGACACACGAGCAGAGACTACCTGTATGCAAAGATGCTCACACTGCTCCCAATACGACCACGACAAGCGAGACGCGAGACACCCATCCGCAAAACCTCTCTGCTTTTACTGCCAAGTAAACGGCTACATTACGGGACACGGAGACTGCCCCTAGGACAAGACTGATAGGGAGATCATACAATATCAAATAGAGCACAAAGTCGGGCGACGAGAGGTTGCGGCCGCAATTCGCTCCCCCCAGGCTGACATTCCCACCCAGGAGAAAAGATCAGCATCATTCCCTACCCACTTTCTCAAAACGCTTGTAGATAGCAATAAAGTTGCTCCGTCAACGAACCCATTCACCATGGTAAACTCGCCCTCCAAACCACTGGGAGGTAACCGAAAAACGTAAGCCGCCAGGGAAAGAAGTATCTGGCCCACGTCGTAAATGTAGAGCAAAGTAACGCTATACAAAGAATTAACAAAATTGACAAACACATAGTAACTGTCGAAATACATCCGTTCTTCAACGCATTAAAACGAATTATATACACTTCCAACTAAACACCCAAAACTGACCTAAGTGCTTTTGCAGCAGGTTTAGCAAAGGATTACGGAGTCACCAACGTTTCCCTAGCAAAATGGATCAAACCACGGAACACCCACACCACTGCAAATCAAATTACTTTCCCAGGATGCGACACACCAGAATTCATAGTAATAACTGGCGAAAAGGAAAAGAAAAAACTTACCCAGTTGCGACATGATCTGCAATGTGTTAAAAATGTCTGGAATACCGCCACGTCATCAAATACTGCCAGCCATACATATCCCAACGTTATAAGAGGTGCGCCGGCGAGCATGACTGAAAGGACTGCACATCCCGCCAACCTAAATGCTACCATTGCTCATGCCTCCATGAGGTAGGCGACCGCGACTGCCAAAAGCAGATGGACCAAAAAGAAATGACAATCATACGAAACGACCGCAGAGTCAAACGTAAACAAGCCATCCAAAATTTTTACGACGAAATCCCAAACTGCCGTAATTTAAAGAACGCCAAAGCAGTTAAATCTACAACTTCGGCTACCCCCTCAGACGACACTCATGTACCGTCAATACAACCTATTACCATGACCCCAACACCCCTCTCCTGTACTAACATTACCACAACCAGCCCAGCGACGCCCTCGTAATAGAGGCGGGCGTCCCAAACAATGAATCCACCAGTGCCCAGGAGAACACTGCGATGGATGCTGCCTCAGTCAACCACGAGGAAAGGTCCAGTAACACGAAAATCAAAATGCAAAGAGACGACGATCCCTCCGCCGACGACCGCGGGGTCCGCGACGCTCTCTCGTCACGAAACAAAAAGATTAAGAGTTCGCATTAATCAGAGCGTTAAACGACATCTGACCATCTTAACTTCGACATTACCCAGCGAAAACCTAAGTGAGGTATTCAACCCTCAGCAAACATGTTCGACACCAGAATATCTCACCATTGAGAAACGACCATCGCCTGCGCGAGGTCGCGTTGAAAATCTTCAACACAGAACTGATACCCGAAACCACTGATCGAGCATGCACCGCACTCGACTCAAATATGCCAACGACTACTACTCAGCTCATTATAATGTTAAAAAAAAACTCCAAAAAAGAGAAACGCGCTCGCTCAAGAAGCAAACACAAAGATCATACTCCCTCGTCCTCTTCCTTCAAGAGCACTCACGGCCGAGAACGCAGTGAGTCTAGGAGATCATGTTCTTTAGAAAGAGGACGCTCTTTCGAACTCTCTCTATCTAGAACACCGGTGCCTCACAGACACAAACACCATGTAAGTTCCCACAAACCACACGACCTCTCCAGACCATCATGATCTGAGCGTTAAACAGATTCGAAATGAACAACAGTACAATTCTTCAGTGGAATTGCCAGCGACAGAGAAGCAAGATAGATGAATTATTATCCCTAATCTCCACCCATTAACCTTTGGTGGTAGGCCACCAGGAGATCAAACTCCGTGACACCGCCACATTCACAATCCCTCAATATGTCATACATCGTCGTGAAGGTCATAATGATGTGACTGCCCAAGGCGGAGTGGCACTTATGATTCATTAAAGCATACCTCATCACCTCCTCCCTTTGAGGACAGAACTCCAAGCTGTCGCAGTGAAAATATGTATCTCAAGACCAGTTACAGTGGTATCTATCTACTCGTCACGATACCACGATCTCTGGGAGGCACAAATGTCCGATCTGCCTAATCAAGTGCATCATCCCGTACTCCTCCTTGGAGACTTCAACAGCTACCACGAAGTATGTGGATGCGTGATAACAGACCCCAAGGTAGTGATGATGGCCAACACCATAGACACTCACGACCTGGTCCTTCTTAACGACGGACAACCCACACAGATCACCCTCGAAAGTGCAACTGCCATCGATTTATCAATCTGTTTTCCCTACTTTAGCTCCCCAACTCGTTTGGGGAGTCCTGCCTTCAACACATGACAGTGATCACAACCCAGTGATCATATCGCTCCTCACTAACCGACCAAACGATCCCTACGCACAGGAACTTCGATTCAACTACCGGAAAGCTAGCTGGGAAGAATACTCGACACATGTCGCATGGGACGATGTGGAGGGCCTTCCCGAAGACATTTCAGAGCACGACCTCATCATACATCTATACCAAAAATTCCAAAGTGCAGCTTCTGCATGCATTCCCCAATATGTACCCTCAACCTTTTTCCCAAAGCCTTGGTGGTGCCCGGAGGTGCAAGAGGCAAGGGATCGACGTGACAGGATGTGCGAGGCCGTCCGCCGCGCACGTTCTCCCAGGAACCGAGTAGCCTGAAAAAGGGAAACTGCAGTGTTCCGCAAACTTCGTATAGAGAAGAAGCGAGAAAGCTGGACCCAATTAGTTAACTCAATCAATCGAAGCACCCCACTTTCCCAAGTGTGGGGAAAATCAGACTTATCCGAGGTCGCCCCCAGCCCCCTATGCACATCTTGTCGGACGGAGACGCTGTCTTTTCTTCATACACGGATATTGCGGATGAACAAGCTCAGACTTTCAGCTAGATATCGCAATCAACAAAAAACACTGCTTCCTTTCAACAGGAAAAAGGCCTAAGAGAATGTGAACTAACCCTTCTCCCTCCATGAACTACAGTATGCTATCGACCACACTCGTGAAACCTCACCCGGGCCGGACCGATTGCACATCAATATGATCAAACACCTTCATGACAATGCTCTCCAGCACCTACTGAATGTGTTCAACACGTTGTATTCAAACTCATTCTTTCCCGATCAATTGCTGGAATCCGTAATTATCCCGATACCCAAACCTGAAAATGCCACAGCGACCCGCGTAACTACTGTCATATTGCCCTTTATAGCGTCCTATGTAAGACTATGGAACGAATGACAAACTCACACCTAGTTGACTACCTTGAAACGCATTCAGGCCTTAACAACATCCAGTGCGGTGGCCCTAAGCGCCACTCCACAATGGACCACCTCGTACGACTAGAATCAGACATTAGACAGACCTTCGCCCGAAGAGAAACATGTGGGTTCCATATTTTTCGACTTTGAAAAAGCATACAACACTACGTGGAAATACGGGATCATGAATGATCTCCACCGTAAAGGCTTGAGAGGTTGCCTACCTCGTTTCATCCACCAATTTCTACAAAACCGCACTTTCAGGGTCAAGGTTTGCGACCCTCAATCTCCGTCATATCCGCAAGAAATGGGGGTCCCCCAAGGAAGCGTCCTCAGTGTCACTCTTCGATCAGTTAGCCGACATTCTTCCGCGAGATGAAAGACTGTGCTCATCACTATACGTGGACGACAGCATATAAGCTATAGACACCCTAGCTCTATAACAATTCAATATGAACTCCAGAAGTGCATAAAAATAGTCGGTAACTGGGCTTCCTAAAACGGATTCAGATTCTCGCCCTCTAAAACTGAAAGCATGCACTTTACCCTTGTGCCCAGCATACACCTGAAACCATGCAGCAATAACGCTGCCCAACACCTTTCTAATATATGGAGAAACGATAAAATTCCTGGGTCTAGTGTGGGACCCTAAACTAACGTGGAGACCCCACATTGAAGCCCTGGAGACTCACTGCAGAAGGTCGACGGGCGTTATCCAATCGGTAACATCCCTGAAGTTCGGTGCCGACATGGACACCAAAATGACGTTCTTCAGAGCAATAATACGATCACGCATAGATTACGGAGCAGTTGTCTATGGCTCAGCAGCCAAAACCACTCTCGACCCTCTCTCGACCATCGCAAACAAAGCTATGCGTATCACAACCGGTGCGTTCCGCTCCACCCCAAACGAATCCCTTAACGTGCTCGCTAACAAACTTCCAACTCCGCTCCGGCGAGACAAACTTTCCCTACAATACTATTTCAAGACTAGAAGTCTAATCAACACCCCAGCACTCAACCACATCACCAACATATCCGATAAGCGCCTTTTCGCGGCTGAAAAGAATATATGCCCACTGTGTGGACAACCTACTGACCTCGCTAAACATCAACCGTAAAGCTATTAAGCCTTCATTTTCCGACCGAATCCTTCAAATTAACACACCAACGTGGATGATAAGCCCACCACTAGTCAACCTGGACCTGCAAGTGTACCCTAAAGCAACTACTCCAACCAACGCCAACCGACAGGAATTCCTATGACTACTTGATGAAGAATATTTGGAGTACCGCCATATATAAACTGACTGCTCCAAAACCGCGGACGGATAGGGAGCCGCCGCTGTGTGCGAGAACATCCCACGCACGACTACCCTACTACATGAGGCGTCCGTGTTCTCTGCGAAGTTCCACGCACTCGAACTAGCCGTCTCCATTGCAAAAACAGATCGCTTCCACAAATACGTCGTATTCTCAGACAGTCCGAGTGTCCTCACTAAGCTTAAAACACGGAAGTGCGAACAACCCGGTCTAATAAAATGCAACACGATCTCTTTGCGATGTCCGAGACGGGTCAGGCAGTTGAATTCTGCTGGATCCCCGGGAACGCGGGAATAAGGGGAAACAAACTTACGGACTCGCTTGCTAAACTGGCGTCTCCTGACCAAGAACAATTTTTTGCATTACATTACCGGGACTGGTTACCTATCATGAACTCCCATATAACATCCCGATGGGATGAAATGTGGCAACAGCGTGAAGAAAAAATGCCTGCAGTCAATCCCTCAGTCGGATTACGGGGAACGAAGTTCACCAACAGAAAAGACCAAGTGTTCATCAACCGCTCGTGCACGGGACACACGTGGATAACTCACAACCACCTGATGGATGTCGACATGGGACCAATCGCTCCACCTTTCCCCTGTGGCCACTAAGTGACTATCAGCGTGAAACACTTACTGATGGACTGCAACGCACTCTCAGCAGACCGACGAGCTTTCTTGAATCCCTCGTGCAACCTACAAAGCCTAATCACTGACCCAACCTACCGGAAAAAGCTTCTTGCTTTCGGAAAACACACCGGCCTTTACGAAGCTGTCGAAACCCCAAACACCTTTGCTAGTGAGGTGGTCTCCCCACCCCATTACGCACAAATATAACAATACATTCACGTGGACACGCGTTAACTCCTTACGTTCTTGTACGCGCTAGTACGCGAATATGTCAATATTGAAATATGTTCCTTATTTCACCCTGACAAGACTAATCTTTTCGCACGCGAGGCCGCGCGAACGCACCTGAATCATTGACGGTGGTGCCCTACTGAGGAGCCTATTATGACTCACGTTGAGGCTCCGGTGGAAGTGAGGCTCAAATCAAATCAAGTCAAATCACTGCCTCAACAATATATGATATCCGTCAAACCTACGCCGTATCGTAGAGTTGAACAAATGCCCTCCTTTTGGTGCAGGTTCTATTTCCGAATACCATGGGGTGTGCTGCCGTTGCGGCTCACTGGCAACCGGTGGGTCGCCGGCAGACTCTCCTGCATTAGGTAGTTCGCAACTGTTAGCTGTCATTCCTTCTTTTTCCGCCCTTCCATCACAGGGAGGGAGGAAGAGAAGAAAGGAGAGTCTACCATTGTGTCGGCAAGGTTTCCGTAGGAAGATACTCACTGATTCAACAATGGATGCTATTAGCCGAGTATACGCCGAACCATAGCGTTGAGCAAAAGCTATCCTCTTGGTGCGGGGTTGATTGTCGTATATCATCGGGTGTGGCGGTGAATGTTGCCGTTGCGGCTCAGCAGTAGTCGTCGAGTCGCCGACAGATTCACCTAGTGGATAGTAGGTGGTAATCGTACTGCCTAAGGAAAATAAGAATATGGAGTAGAAGTATATGGTATCCCTTTGAGTCTTCACGGCCGCATCGAGTTGAGCAGAACTCTACTCTTAGGCGGTTTTAATTCTCAGAATACCGTAGTCCCTGCATCTGCTTATCCTGCTTTAGGGCTTACGACAGCTGATGGCCTTGCAGGCTAGCGGGATGGGTGATCGCGAGTACCGTTACGGGCTCGCACCCAGTGTCGGTTTCCCTGACGTGGGTTTACGGGTGGATGTGAGTCGCCGTAACACCTCTTAGCCGGTGTATCCGGGTAGGAACGATCGTACCGAGATGCAGTTTTTCAGTCTGTCTGTACTTGCAATGCAGTACAATCAGTCTGTCTGTACTGCAATGTTAATAGTAAAAACTTACGTTCTCATGTGCATCTTTTCAGACACTCGAGTTGGTTAGCAATAGTAATAATTACATTGTTACTTATATTGAAATTATGAATAATAATCACCAATTACTATTGCCAGCGACGGTATGGTTTTTGTAACTAATAATGAAATTACTAGTAATAGTTTGAATTGTGACGAGAGCCGTGTCATGCTCCTTTTTATTTTCCCTTTAGTAATAATTTCAACAGCTCCTCGGAAAGTCGTATTTTTCTCACGTTGCACAATTCATGTAGTCCAGTGCTTGTCGAGTGCGTTTCTGAACGCATTCACGGATTCAGAGCCAACTAAAGCAGCTGGTAATTTGTTCCAAATCCGCGAGATTGTGATCGGGTATAAGTGTTGCGCTATAGTGGTAGCACGGTTTCCCACAAGTTTTATTCGCCCCGTTGTTTCGGATACGAATGTTGTGGTCCCTGTCGAAGAGGCCGACAGGGCTCGCGTTGTTGAATCCTTTCAGGTCTTTGAAGGTTTCGATGAGCTGACCCCTCAACCTTCGTTGCTCGAGGCTGATTAGGGCAAACTCTTTGAGCCTATCCTTGTAGCTGTGATGGCGTAGCTGCGGAATGAGCTTTGCAGCACGATGCTGGATACGTTCCAGTTTGACGATGTCCCCACTCATGTGTGGAGACCGAAATTAGCGAACTTCATGCTCGAGGTGGGGATGGACGAGAGACGTGTACAACGGCATTACTATGTCCCTCATTTTGCAGAAGTTATGAGAGATAAAAACAAGGTTGCGAACTCTGCGTCCCATTTCAAATCTTTCGTGATTAGTACGCCCAAGTCTTTCCGCTGGTCGACAATTGCGGGATCGCTTTCTGCCATCGTGTGGTTGAAGTTGGTTTTGCAACACTCCATGTGCATAACTGTACATTTTACAACATTGAAGGGCATCTGCCACGCTTCCGACCTTTAGACGGTGCCTGTCTTAGTATTCTCTATTGGGAGGATATCAACCTGGAAGCTATGGACCAGGATCCTGACCGCTCCTGGAGTTGCCTTCTTGTGAGCCCTGTAATGCATCTACTGTGCCCGCAGCTTCCTCATCTTGAAGAGACGGAGTATTTGCTGTGGACACGGGGCTCTCTAGGTAGGGTTTCTTGCGGATAAAACTGCAGTTTAAAGCACACTTGACCCCTAACTTTTGGGCATAGTATTTCTTAGCGCTTAGATGTAGCAGTCTGCCAAGTGGGGCATTTCCTAGATTATTCAGGTGTAGGCCGTCTCGCAGGAAAAGATCCGGCCTCTCCCAAAAGTCATCAAACAAGTTGATGAAGGATACTCCATTTTACTTGCTGAAATATATTCAAGGGCTCGAGTTGTATAGGTTAACTTGCTATACAGCGCGTCATCATTCATTCGCGGTACCCCTCCCCCCCCCCCTAGGCATCTGTTAGGTTCACGGGCCGCACGGAGTCACGGCCCAGCCGGGGGTGAACATCTTTATTTCCCTTCAGACTCCCCTCGTCTTCAGCCTCCACTATCGCTCCTTTTCTCCCCATCCTGATTTGCTTAACTTTTATTTAGCTCGTTTGCAATTTATGTTTAGTTCAAATTTCCTAAACTTGTCTCAGACTCCTTCATAGCAACTCTCCTAATAGTCGTTGCGCACAAACACGCACACGCGCACACACACAGATACGCACACAAACATGGACACGCACACTCAAACATACACATACCGATTCTAACTATTCTCCTTTCGGGTGGCAAATGACAGCCAAGTTGAGCTCATTGTCTCATGCAATTTTTTTCTATGACTATTCTTTCTTCTTCTTTCCATTTTTGCTGTTTTCATGCGTGAAATTTACTGCCCCTAGTGTACATCTCATGCAAGGGATCCACCTTTTCTGTCTCTTCTTCATCTTCCTCCTCAGTAGGTGATGGAGCGCGTAGGTCGGCACCTTAAGGACTGCTGCGAATCATTGAGGCTCTGAAACAGGGTAGGTGGTGTGTTAATCCGCCTTACTGCTATACGGGGGGTGATGGGACAATGTGGCCTTAGCACCTTGGGAGTTCCTGTACCTCCTGTGGTCCCCGTACATACCATAGACGTTCACCGCGTAAAATACTATGACATTGCGCAGAAGTAAACCTAACTGGAACATTAAAAGAAAAAAAATGAAGACTTAGTGCAGCACTGTTTGCTGGTTTGACATTCGGTGCCAGAAGGACGATGGCTCGAGCGCGCTAGAAAGCCTAGTAATCTAATAATTCGCGGTAAGATGGATCTGATGGCCACTCAATCCGTTTTTTGCCTTATGGTTAGAAATCAGCTGCCTATACATGGCTAGCAGATCTACCGACCTTATCTTTTTAAAATTAGTAGTGCCTACATGACAGAATATGAGTCTCCCGGCTGGAAACTTCAACCTCCGCAAGGGCATCTCTGATCTTCTCAATCGTGGCATTACACCTATGAGCTCAATCGTGGTCTTACACCTATGAGCAAATTCAACCGCCTGGTATCTGACAATAGAGTCACCTAAGACAAGTGTCTCAATTTCACAGTCCAATTCAGTGAACCTCTCAAAAGTGTTCACCGTTGACATCACAAACGCGGGCCGGTTAACGAAGGTGAACCGCTTCTGGACCTGCTGGAATCCAACCGAATCTACACCACCCCGCCGAGGTAGGATGCGGTTTTGATCGGCGGATGTCTCAGTCCGAGGTATCAGCTTAGTCCCGATTATCGGTTTCCGAGCAGCTGATGACCTCTTGGCCTGACGGGAAGTAGGAAGCTAAAACTACCGCGGCTATTAGTTTGTTCCAAATCTGTGAGATTGCGATCGGGGAAAAGTGTTGTGCTATAGGCGTAGCGATACGATTTTTTATCGCCAGTATCGGGTGCGGACGTTATGGTCCCTGTCGAAGGAGCAGACAGGACTCATGGGGTGGATGGATGATTATTCATATTATAGACCATCAACACTTTATTTTAGTTTTTTTTTCTTATTTCGTGCGCTCTATTATTTATCTTGTGCGTTCCCAGTCTACCCAGAAAGGAAGCCCTTTATTTTATCTTATTCCAGAGGCCTAACCCGGAGGTCAAACTCCAGATTGGTTGGCATGCACAGAGTGGGTGTTGGTTTGGCGGGCTCCATGACCTTGCCTCTTGAACAGCTAGTGTGGGCATTTCGCCATCGCGTTCAATCTGTGCCTTTTTTTCATAGTGAAAATGTTGCATTGGTTATTATATATTGAGGCTGGTTGAGACTAGGTGACCCGGGGAACGGGGGGTACTCGAGGGACCCCCGGGACTCGGGGGCCCCGGGGGTTTCGGGAAACCGTGGTACTTGCAAGATCAGGAAGACTTGGGAGACCCACTTGGCCCCTTCTGAGGCCCTTTGGAATACCCTTGAGACCCTTTGGGACCCCTTTGAGAAATTTTGGGACCCCCTTGAGGCCCCTCTGAGTCCTGGTACCCCTGCTTCCCCTCCCTACGCTGTAAAACTTATACACATAAAAATGTATATATGTGAATTGCTCAAGTGGAACAACTAGCAATTACAGTCAACGAATTACTGGCACAGAGGGGAAAGCCGTGTCGAGGCTGGTCGAGGAGCATCGAGCTCAGTCGAAACCTGTCGAGACAAGTCGAGTTGGGCGCGACGATTCGAGACTGGCCGAAATGAGTCGAGATTAGCCGAGATGAGCCGAGACGAGAGGGCTCGAGGGACCCGGGGGACTTGGGTTACCCTCCGGGACCCATCAGGCTCTTTCGAGAGCCGAGAGACCTCAACCCCTCCCGCCCCCTCCCCGCTCCCACCTAATCCCTTTAATCAATAAGTGTGATGTCAATAATCTGAGCAGTTTTTCAGCCCACGATAAACCTTCCCTTTCTTTCCTCTTCACGAGCCGCAAATTTTGTCAACTGAACTAATGCAAGTGCATTTGTGCGAGAGTTCATGTCTGTGATTTTGTGAATAAGTATTTCTTCAGTTTGTGCTCGCTGGCGCGTGCCAGTGGCCATACGTAATTTTTGTAACCTGCTCGACCCGCGTAGCTGGAAATTTGTGTGTTTCGGAGGTGTTCTGTAGTTGACCTTGATCGCGTGGCTATAAACCTTGTGATGCGTAACTCATGAAGTTGATCTGTTCCGTGGAGCCGATGACCTTGTTTAAATTTCGACGATACTGTCTGTACATATTACTCATGAAGTTCTGAACGATTGGAAGCGGGGAATCGTTTCGTCTGAGTCTCTTACCTGAATAAATAAAATGTACTATAGTTGAACTAAACCGCGTAGCTGCAAACCTTGTGTTGCAAACCTTGTACTAATCTCGGCGATGCTACCTGTACGCACTAGAGTGCGTACATATCACTCTTCATGTTCTAAAGGATTGGAAGCGGAGGTCCGTTTTGAGTAAGCGTTTTTTCTTTTGCGCACCAGCGTGCGTCTGACATTGCTAAAATTTTCACATTTTTTCTAATGTTAAAAGCGTTGTTTTGTTTTTTCCTCGCACACTTAAGCTTGCGAGCCTACTGGAATCAATGATCATCGAGCCCTACGGGGGAGCCTAATATGACTCACGTTGAGGCTCTGGTGGAAATGAGGCTCAAATAAAATCAAACTATCTGTGCGCACTAGCGTGCATAAATATTACTTCTGAAGTTGTATAAGATCCGATCGGAGATCCGTTTCGTTTAAACGTTTTTCTTGTGCTTTGAAATTTTCAAATTGTTCTAACGTTAACAACGTTGTATTTCTTGCCCACATATGTGTGCGAGCCTACTGGATTCCATGATCATTTACTATAGTAGTAGTTATAGGCGCGAGAACCGGATGGGCGTGCGTGCGCTGTAGAGTTTTTGAAAAGTAGGACTGCGAAAACGGCAACGGCGTGTGAGGGGCGGCGGTCGCCGAGGTTTATTAGCGGCCACAGATAATTATTGCATATTCAATTGACTTTCACGAAGTTTTTACTTGCCCATTCATCGCAGAACTGTTGAATATAGGATAATAGAAACATTTATTTGCATGATATTTTTGTTATTAGGGAATGACATTTGTTTCACATTTTATATGAATCGTAGACTGCGTTACGCTTTTAGGCGCTGGTCAGGCGACCTCAAGGGTAGAACGGAAGCTGCTGTCTGACCCTAATGGTAGGCCCCCGTGCAAATCCCTTAATCAATTAGCGCTAATCCCTTGTTCAATTTTGGTTGTTAGCCACTGATAGGGTGAACAGAGAGGGACTCGGCCGACTAGTTTAAATTCTGTTACGATTTTTGACTGGGTAGTTTTGGTGTCATGTATTGTTTTTATAAATATTTTACGATTATAGACATGTATACTGTTGCTTGGAACGGTTAGTTTATGTGGAAATTGTAGTTATTCGGAATTTGAATAGTTATTATAAATAGAAGTATAAATATTAGGAGTTTTTCTGTTTGCATATGGAATTTGCTATTCAAACAGAGATATACGATGATATTTATTAATGATCATATATTAATATGATATTTATTTTCTATAATAAATTTTTATTAGGTAATACATATAACATTTACACGATCATTCGCCCGAATGGAACGTTTCTATCCACTATCACGGGCGGCATCTACTATCACGGGCAGGCATGAGTGTCAGGCAGTAGTGGCGATACCCTACAATACCTTTGACCGCCCTGCTGATTTTATCTTTCACACACTCGACATAAGATACTTTCAAGCTAACGAGATTGACGCACGTGCCTACAATTTCAGGGGTCTAGGCTCCGACTAGATTGGATTTATGTTACGGTTTGCACATTAATTATTTAATTGATATTTGATATGTTATGTAATTTTATCTATTTCTTTCTTTAGATGACTGTATCGATGTATGTTTGGCCCCTTACTGTTATTCATTTTACATTTTTCTGGTAAAAATATTCTTAAATCTCATTTTGGACTATGCTTATATTTTTTCTTGAATTTTGTCAGGGGAGCAAGCTCAGAGCCTAATAGTGTAACAATTTGAACGTTTATAATTTTTTGCTATTCAATATTTAATGTGTTATTTCCTTTTTTTATTCAGATGACTGTATCGAGGTATGTTTTTCCCTTTACTGTTATTAATGTTACATTTTTTCTGGTAGGAATATTCTTAAATCTCATTTTTGGACTGATGGGGGTGAAGATAGGGTCACTCTAGAAAAAGTTCTTTACTCATTCTAGAATTTTGCTAGGTGAACTATGTACCGAAACGAAGATTGGATACAGATGGAAGAAAATAAGTATAGTGCCTGTAACGATGTTTCTAAGTAGGGTATAGTAATTTTTTGCATTTTGCCTTGCAGGAACAGATAAATAATGATACCGTATTTTTATTTATAATTGAATAACGGTGGTAATCCAGAGTCTTTTCGTATATTGAGGAGAGACTGTTTGTGTTTTTAAACGACAGTACGAATTATAACTTTCATCTACTGTAGAAAATAAATGTTTGTTTGCAAGATCAGTTACTTCCATTTACGATTTAATTGAAATTATATTGATTCAACTCGGTATACAGATTTCCCAGAGCTACATCATCTATTATTCTGTATTTAATATGCTCGCATTTTTCAATAACTTCATTCATCAAAATATTCACATATACAGAGATAGGCAGGTGGTCTGACATATTAGATGTTAATATGCTAGAGTTATAGTTATGCAGGGTTTGGGGTGAAGAAATTATCTATTAGGGTTGCTTTATCTCTGGCTTTGTCTATTCTAGTTGGTTTTGACTTTAGTAGTAATAATGCAAGGCTATTAATTGAACACAGGAGTTTTATAGCATTATGTCGTTTACGTAATTCATAATATCTATATCATTATCTCCACATAGAATAAAATGATCAATCTCTATGTTGTAACAAGATTGGCTTAATTCATCATATTTGTTAATGAATAGATTAGGTTTAGCGGATGATGGCTTGTACGCTGTTGCTTTGATCATACATATTTTTTTCAGTTCAACTTCAACAAAAAGTCTTTCAATGTATGGCATTCTGGCAGTACAATAGTTTGACTTTTTAGGTCTATTTATCAGAAATATTGATGCTGATCTGATTACTCCTCCACGTTTAACATCAGTTCTGAATGAATAAGAGGAATTATACTTTTTAAAATAGATCAAATCTTGTGTGTCTTCGGTTAGCCAGCTTTATGTGAAGCTGATTACATCAAATTTACAACTTCTTGATTGAATAATTGAATGAAAAATATAACTTTTAGGTAAAAGTAGTAGTATTAGTTCCTCCTGTTTTTTTTCCAACGCGAAGTTAATGTTAATGTTAATTGAAGAGTGGCGAAGTAGGTGCAGCGTGAATTACGAGTAGGATCAACGTAGATTCCGAGCATGTTCAACGTAGGTTCCGAGTAGGTTTAACGTAGATACAGAGTAGGTTTAACGTGGATACAAAGTAGGTTTAACCTAGATACAGAGTTGGTTTAACATAGATACAGAGTAGGTTTACCGTAGATACAGAGTGGGCTTGACGCAGAATCAGAGTAGGTTTAGCCTGGATACAGAGTAGGTTTAACGCAGATACCGAGTAGGTTCAACGAAGATACAGAGTAGGTTTAACGTAGATTCAGAGTAGGTTTAACGTCGATACAGAGTAGGTGTAACATAGATACTGAGAAGGTTTAAGGTAGATACCGAGTAGTAGTAGTAGAAGTGGTAGTAGTAGTAGTAGTAGATTAGATTAGGGTAAGGAAAACAAACGAGCACGAGTGCTCATGTCGAGTGTTTCCTTGAAAGAAGAGTGGGGGATAGTTAACGAGGTTTTAGAAATTCACGCACACATACAGAAAAAGGAAGCTTGTAAGGACAGAAAGAGAAGGACCACCACTACCGTTACCTCCACCTACTACAACCACCCTACTACTACCCGGGGCATTTCAGCCCCGGAGAAAAAAAGGTCGAGTGTCAGATCGACAATTTCAGGAACGGGGCGAACAAGAAGCGAAGATAAGAATTCAGGTTCCAGGCGGTCGCATCTCAGACGGTCGAGCAGAGACTGGAACGCCCATACGCTCAGCAGACTCATACTTTTTCCTCGAGCGCATGCCTGTCGGCTTGCCCCAGAGGTTGGGTCAGAAGGACTCCAACTAGGTATTGAGTCTAATTCGAATGAGCAATGGGTATTTAAATTTTGACAAGTATGTGCACATTTGATGAGAGCACCACACCTAGTTTCCCGGGCAGTGGTCCTCCCTCATGTGCTCAGAAGATTAAGTCTTCTGTACGCAAGTGGTTCCTTGAAGGCTGTCGCACTTCAAGGTGAGACGTCGTAGGGACATCTCCTATGATAGACCTGCCCATGGCGGATCTAGTGTCTAGGTCGAAATTTTCAGAAATATCGTGAAATTTTGATGAAACTATAGGTGAGAACCACTCTCAGTTTCCTAATAGTGGTTTTCCCTAGTGTTCAGTAGGTCGAAATTTATCAGGAATATCGTGAAATTTTGATAATACTATAGGTGAGAACCACTCCCAGTTTCCTGAGAGTGATTCTCCCTTGTGTTCAGTAGAGTAAGTCTCTGAACACGTGCGTCTGCCGTTGTTGCACAAGGTCCCACCCGAATCTGTGCTTAAGAAGAGAAGGCGGTTAGTTATCTACATTGTACAAGGGAATATATTTCAGGGTGGGAGGAATGCGGTTATCACAAGGAAATAGTTGATATTATTTCAATATGATTCATGTGAAATGCCAGAAGGGCATCTCCAAGTATTTCAGGACATCTAACAAATATTATTTCGATAGGTGATCGGTGCATGCTGCCAACCGAAGGCAGCACGAGAAATTAACTCGAACATCTGTAAGAAATGGGTTAGTGGGTGAGCGTCTCTCTGCTCCATGCTGAAACAGGGTCACTCTCGAATCCATACTAAGGAAGAGAAAAAGACGGTTAGTTCATTCAGAATGTACAAATGGGTCAATCAAAAGGCAGATGCATTAAGTGCACTTTAATAATGAGAGAGGCCATATGGGCATCTCCAAATCTCTTGTATATCAAATTCTATACGAGATGCCATATGCCATCTCCAAAATCTCTATATATCAAATTGTATACCAGATGCCAAATGGGCATCTCCAAAATCTCAATATATCAAATTTTGTACGAGATGCCAGACGGGCATCTCAAGATGTATATATCAATAAGATGTCAGATGGACATCTCCAAAGGTGCAGGTATTCACGAAGCAAAGAAGAAGAGGAAAAAAGAGAGAGCGAAAGAGAGAGAGAGCGAAAGAAAGAGAGAGAGCGAAAGAAAGAGAGAGAGCGAAAGAGAGAGAGAGCGAAAGAGAGAGAGAGCGAAAGAGATAGAGAGAGTTACAAGGAGTTACAAGGAACTAGAGATTCAAAGAGGCAATCTCTGCCCATCCTTCAATTTGCATTGAAGTGAACCTCCTGGAGTCCCCCCAGGGGGGACTCCCGTGTGTAACTCTCTCTTCAGTCACACAGCCCCGAAAAGGCTTTATGTGTGCTGCAGAGCATCCCCATGGTTCTGTAACCATCATGGGACCTCACCTCTCCCCCCCCCACCCTGATGTTGAACGGGTGGGGAGCAGTGTAGCGGGAGGCCTTTATATAGGCTGTCCCTACCCAACCAGAGACCGGTGTTGTTA